>JASSUY010027139.1:0-16111 GCA_032466535.1 Forpus xanthops | reverse complement strand
ATTCTCCTTCCCATTTCCCCAGGACTGGGGAAGAAAGAGGGGGGGGGGTGCACAGAACTGTTTGAGGGGCCTCAAACCACGACACTCATTTATAAGGACCTCTTGGAGTAGGTATCTGAAAGCAACTTTATGGCCGTAAAAGTTTCATTGACTAAGACTGGATTCATATCAACATTTAAAAATGGAGTTCCTTTTCAATTTCAAATGTTCCTTCAGTCTATTCATTTTACATCACTCCTAAGGGCTTGCTTTAAGTCAACAGCTTCATTTCCCAAGTCAGGTAGTAGTACACTTACTTATAGTACTCTATGTGGGCAGTTGGCCCTGGAAAGCCCTATAATTAAAAGAACTTAGACAAGAACTCAGCAATAAATTGTCCCTGAGTACCAAACATACATACACAGAGATAGAGGAAGAAAGCACTTTACAAGTAATAGGATTGAAAGCAATAAACACTCACAGCATTCATGCCCATTTAAATGGACAGATGGAGATGTTTGGGCCTATAAAGTCAATAATCCACAAACTAAGAAGGATTTATGTGATAGATCGTAATGGCTCAAATCCACTTAAAAAAAGAGGGTTACAATAACTTGGAACAATGCTCAGTATATTCAGGGGGGTGATGTGGTAAATAATGATGAACCTTTTTGAATTAGCACAGTTATTTAAAAATCAAATGTACAAGTGAAATAACAGGGTTTTTAAATGCCTCTATTCCACTGATCTTCAAACTACCTAAGCTTTAATACTGAATGTCATAACAGTGAGTCAGAGACAGGCTGCCAGAGCAGCTTTTCAACAGGGAGTAGTGCAGGGCCAAACCTCCTTTTTCTGCATGACTTGAGAAAGCCAAATATGCAACCTTGGGATGTATGGGAAGATGCTTATTGTGAATGCAACATACATGAGTTGGTTTTCTTACTCTCTTAGTTGACCTCTAAGCAATCCTTAACCTTTCAGAGATTCTCACCTGCAATGAGCACGATAAGTGCAGCCTGAATGAAGTGATTCAGGTGAGGTCAGTGCCCTGATGATTCTCCACTGGAATGGGCAATGGCCTTCAGCTGCACAGTGTGGCCGGCCCTCAGCTAGTTTGTTACAAAAGCAGGGCAGGTAGGGTTTACTTAATCAATTTAGCAGGTTGATGTTGAGTTAGGCAAACATGTGACAGAGATTTTATGTGTCTTTTTCTGACCAAGCAGGAGTAGAATTTCTTGGGTGCATCATGAACCTAGTTTAATGAGGTAGGTATTTTTTTTTTTACTGCTGTATCTGTGACTAAGTCTACCAGTAGCAGTAAATGTGAGTTAAAGCTTTCTGTTATCTTGCTGGGTAGTAGTCTAATTCTGTATTGCCTTCTCCTCTAAAAGAGCATTTCTTATTTCCGGATTCTTGGCTCTAATGTTCTTAGAGTTTCCTACCACTTCCCTTGAATTTCTTTCTTTTTTCAGCAATTTACAATATTGGAAAACATCTATGCTGCAGCCTCAGTGGCAATAGTTCTTTTTCTGGTCATGCAATTGCTTGGCAATACTTTATTATGACTAAGGGTAGATTTAGATTAGATATTAGGAAGAAATTCTTCACCATGAGGGTGATAAGACATGGGCACAGGCTGCCCAAACAAGCTGTGACTGTCCTATCCCTGTTCAAGTGTTTAAGGTTAGGTTGGACAGGACTTGGAGCAGCCTGGTCTAGTGTAAAGTGCCCCTGACCCTGGCAGGGGATTGGAACTAAATGATCTTTAAAGTCTTTTCCAACCCAAGCCATGTTGTGATATTATGACTGGTTGTTAGTATTGTCACAAAGCATTAAGCAAGCTTTTTACTTGCTGTAGAAGGTATGCCCTTGCAAGAAGTTAAGAGAGGTATATTTAATGGTGTTTAAAAGATACGATGGGTATGAGGAATACAACTGGTATCTTTTACAGACAGGCATATGGAGAGTTGGGCAAGTCTTCCAGCATCCCTTTGGTCACACCAGTTTATCTTGGCTTGCAACCCAGAGAGCAAAGTTCAAGGTATTCACTACTTGTGAGGAAAGTCAACTGAATGATGTCTGAGGCACTCAGATGCTCTAGATACAGGTGTCTCATTGAAACAGATAAACAGAGAAGCCCCAGGGAATGCTGTGAGCTGTTCATCAGCATGGCCTTGGGCATGTGCATATTGCTTCTTCTTAAGTTAAAAGCTGTTCTGTCTGCAACCCAGGAAAGCATGTGGTTAAGCACACTGCTTTACTTTTCTCTTTGTTGCTTTCAAGTTCAAAAGACTTACACCCACCAGCAGCAGAAATTTGTAGGAGCTGAACAAAGGAAGGGTGCTAAAAGTTTAAGTGCTTGTACTAGGTTCTGCATGCTTGTTCCCCTGATGTGTGAAACCTATGGGTATGTATAAAATACAAGTAGCTTGAAATGTGTTTGGGTTTTTTTTTTCTAATTGAAATGTGTTCTGGTTTTAATATATGTAAATACAAATGGAGCCTAGTTTGTTCCGAAATGCGATTGAACTGCAGTAAAGTTAAGAACTGGACTTCAATGTGAATTTGATTGCTTTTCTATTTGCATAGAGAAAGGATGGAGGGGGAAGTAATAGCAAATTGATTGGTCAAGTGCTTTCTGTAAGAAAGATATCCCTTCTCTTAATGTTCTTTCTGTTACTCAGTTTTTGTTTTTTTTATTTTTTTTTTTTTTTTTGTGTGTCCTTAGATCAATAAATAATACCTGCTTAGGAAGATGGGAGGGGGGAAAAAAAACCTAAGGTGCCTAAGAGAATTCTGTTATTTCCCAATGCAGAAGTTTTGTAGTTCTTGCTCTATTTTCTCTCTCTCTGATAATAAAAAGGTCAAGAACAGGATCTGTGGAATATATGCGACTTCTCAGTTTCTAAAATACAGTAATTTTCTCCACTGAGCTGTGAACAGCAATGCTATTTAGAAAGTGCATAGAGCAAAAGGAGGACTGAAGAGGCCTTGCTAAGCTTCCCAGTTCAGCATACCTGACAGTCATAGTTATTCAGTGCAGAACCTGAACAGATACCTAGTCTCAAAATTAAGATCATCTTTAAATATTCTTTTAAATTATCGGGTCCAGGATTACAGCTGAGTGTGAAGAAGGATTTTATGATTGCTGGCAGCCATAGGAATTAGAAGAAGTAATTTTGATTTGAGTTGATGAATGTTTAAACAAAATTTCACAGATTTAAGAACTAAAAAGAATCACTTGTGGTAAAGAATTGTCTTGATTGTCCTGACACAGTGGTGTTTTCAAATGGAGATTTCTGAATATTTTTTAATGCATTTTGGAAGTAATTTCAAATGGAAAAGAAGTTTTGTGCTTGAAAAGCAAAATAAATCACTCTAAAAAATGTCCAAGTACAGTATTTTTAACTTTTCTGTTTTGTTTGTCATGTACTCCCACCCCCAGCCCAATGACCTCTATTTCTAAGAACAAGCACTTTGCAAAATTGACCCAAATTAAAAGAAAAAATAACTATCTATAATTCTGTATAGAATCTTTCTCACATGTTTTGGACAAAAATTTTGTGCAGCTATGACCTGGATCTTGCAGGAAACATTAATAACACTTTGCGTCTATAACCTACTGCTGTGCATAATCCTTCAAAGGTCAGGGTATATACTAGCTTAGTGAGGTTATCCCAGCAATTGGATAACTTGCACATGAGCAGGGCAGCATGACAGGCAGTGTGCTGGTGTCAGCAGTAAGATATCAATCTGTGATGGCACAACAAGAAACTGTTTAAACAGAGCTATTTGTCATGTACGAATGTCACAGTGAACACATACGTCTAGATAAAGTAATGAAGGCTGAATTTCTGATATGCACAAGGATTACACATTCACTGGCTGTGGGAGACAACAGCACGATGCAGACAAGAGGTTCTTGCAACGAAGTTAGCTAGAAGAAGCAATAGCAGAAATATCAAGAGTTCCCAAGAAAAATAGTGCACCAATGAACTGGATGGGAACTTTGCTATATGGTGCCCTCCACTGCCTTCCTCCTTGAAACTGGACTAGGAGTACTTGTGGATTTGTGAGCCTGAGTATGTCTCCCAGTTGCATACCAAATAGGAACCTTCCTGGGCACATGTTTAATATTCTTCTTTGCCTGTCTCCACTTCCCTGCCCCATGCGTAGGCTCTTGCTTCACATAGAAGCCCTGCTATGAGGGATTTTGAACTTCATCATGTCCTAATAGGTCCCTTTCCGGGTGACCAGGAGATGAGAATGTTATGATATACCCTAGTAAAATGTCATCTCCCAGTCAAAAGGAGCGGCTGCAACTGGAGGAGCCATGAATTCCTCCTTCCTGCCTCCATGCAGGTTTCCCCAGGTGGTCTAGAAGCAGTTCTTCTACCATAACATATCAACAGCAAGGAAATCAACTCATGCTGTAGGAATGCATTCAAACTTCCCATATGTAAGCATAAAATTATTTTGATTGTGAAACTTTAAGCTGTTATTTACAATAACTAGAGCTAGATACATCTGGTTCGGCTAGGCTCCTTCATCTAAGGGTTAGTGTCTTCACTTGCTGCAGAATAGTACGAGTTCCATGTCTTCAGAGATAAGGGCTGTGATAACTCAGGAGTTTCTCAAGCTCAGATTGTGGGCACAAACAATTTATTCTGAACATGCTAAGGTCTTTAAACAATTATGAACAATAGAGAGGAAAACAAGTGGGAAAAATTGACTTTAGGTGTTTTATCTTACCAAATTTTTTTCCCAAAGTCTCATGGGGACAGAGGGATACACGTTCCCTTCAGCCTTCACTGGCTGACCCTCTAAGAAAATGTATGTGGCTTCTCGTTGTTTGTGGACCCTTTGCATAGTCTCTGGAGTTGTCTTAACCTTAGTCTCCAAACTAACCAAAGAAATTCTAGCAGCTTGGTCAGACCCCAGAAATAGTCTCTCCACAGTTGAGAACTCAAGATTTCTCACTAACTGACCTGAGGGTGTTTGTCAGCTTATATTTATCAAGTACTTCAAATTTTGCCTGTGTCTTCAAATTAAAACAAACAAACATAATCATTCAGTCACCATCATAATTAAAAAAAAAAAAAAAAAAAACAGGTCAGCATATACTATTCATAAATTACCACAAAGCATCTGTCACATGCTTAATCTGCTTTTTAAAGTGGGGGGAGCTGCCTTTGCTAAAGCCTGTGTCTTAAGCTACTGCTTTAGCTCCCTGTTATTTGGTAGTGCGTGATTGGAGGGCAAGATTATTTGTGCTTACTATACAACATCCAGTGTAGCTGACTAGTTATCAAAAAGTAACTCTGAAAGGGTTGATTAAATCTTATATTGTTGTCCCTGAAAAGCTAGGATCCATGCTAGCAGCCACTGGCTTCGAATAGTATTTTTTCATAAGACTGAGAGGGGGTATAATTGATTACTAGATTTGAGTTGGGTAAAAAGGTAACATTCAGGTACACAGTGAGTGTTAAATGTAAAAAATGAAGTTTTAAAAGATAAATCAGAGGTGAGGGCTTTGGTCTTCAATTGTCATGCAGTGTTTTGAGGCACAGGATTCTTTATGTTATTGTATTGGACACATCTCCTTGAAAAGTAAATTGTAGAATTTCCCTTTTCGGCTGCTGCAGTCATGGTAAAGAGAAGCTAGGAAAAAAATGTGCTTTATGTTGCATGCACTGTGAAGGGGAGGAAAGAGTAGTAAAAAAAAAAACTGTCTGTTGACTTCTTGCCTCTGCAGTGGTATAAGCTACCAAAACCTCAGAGGTAGGCAGCTATGGAATATAGTGTACCCGTTCTTTGTCCTCCTATGTCAAGTGAAGGAATAGAATAACAAACAAAGCATTCACTCCAGCCTCAAACTCATCTGCTAGCCTGTGTGGCTCATGGAACAGCTGCAGGAAGAGGGCCATACCTGACAAGGTCACTCTTGAAAAGAATAACTTTGGTAAAGCCTCTTGTTCTAAACAACAGATCTAAACAAACAGTCTAGTCCTGGCTGATCAGATAGTAGAGAGCATTGCCTTTCATTTAAGGAGCGGCATGGTATCTGCCTCAGTCAGGATTATCCCAATTGGGCCTTCATCATGAGCATCTGACCAGTAACACTAAGAAGTAGCCAAGACAGCATCAGTTTGACCACTCTCATTTGCATTTGCTTGTCTTCATGAGTATAAATGGAGAATTGATTCTAATGAAGGTGTCTTTATAGGACTCTTCTGTGGTGTCCTGAACACTGCCTATCGATAGAGAATCTGGTTTTTCTGCATTGTCCAGGTCTGATTCCCTTGAGGACATACCTTACCATTCTCCATTGAAACAGGATCAAGCAAAATGTTAACAAAACTGTGTTTATTGTAATGCTTCTTGTATTCAAATATTCTTCTGTATCAGTGGAAAAAGGAGACAACCAGCTTTTGTAAGGGGTGTGACAATGGACCTGTCAGTCACCTCAAAATTTTAACTGCAGAAAGTAAATGGGTTTGTTCAAATCTTCTAGGCACTTCTTTCACTGCAGTTGCATATATTTGCATAGTGATTCACAGATAAGTGCATGCCAATAGCCACTTCTGTGAGCAAATGTTGACAGAAGTATCAAGAGTAATGTGAACCAGTCTCTCTTCTTGCATGCACAGAGAAATGCATAACCTAGTAGTATGATGGAAATTTGAGTTGATGCATGCTAATCAGCCTTTGCACGAGTATTGATGCTTCTCCATAAAAACAAGTAAGCATTTAGAATAAGAAGGGGAGAACCAGAAGAGTTGTGCAGCAGTAATATTGGTAACAGAGACACTGTATGCTTATTTAATGATGTCACATTTAAAAAAGCACGATATTAATTTTAAAATGGTGTGTTTGTCAAACAGTGCAGTGATTATGTTCTTAGTCATTATGATAACAATAATGTACCAAATATTGAAATAACTGCCTAAAACTTCAAATATTCAGTATGGGCTGTTTTAATTACAGGTTTGAAGGAATCAGCTTGGCTATATATGTTCTTTGATGTTGATGCTCTCAAGATGAATCCTATGAAACAGGCATATTTAGTAGAGAGCTGTCACAGACCAGCATGATATAGTGGAAAACAAAGCAAGATTTGAATTGAGTCTCAGTATCCCTTATACAGCAAAACTACTTGCTAGCTAAAAAGTAGGGAGTGCCTACTTTGCTGATGACAGAAGCAAAGGAAGCTTTTATAAATGACAATACATTTCCAGAACATATATGTTTTTCAGACCAAAGTGAAATTAAGCATTGTAGAGCCCAAACTCAGAATCAGGGAAGTGAAATGCATATAATTCTCCCTAGTTCTGCTCCCCCTCTGTTATTCTGAAGTTAATTTCAGTGCTACTCCAGTAATACACCAGTTTGTATAACTGAATGCAAAATCTGGGATGCACTTAAGTTTCTATTGTAATTAATGTCACCGCTATACATTTTTATTTTCATCTTCTCATTACTGCTTTCTTTCAGATTATACATAACTAGCATTCTCTGAACTTTGTTTTGGTCTCATCAGAGTAGGCGATACAGAAAATCTTGTTTCTCTTCAAGATTCTTCATTGTGATTTTGCTTTTAATTTGTGCCCAAGAAATCAAATTTTCCACACCAGACTATTAACACTTCTTCTTTTTCTTAACATGGCAAATCATTTGAAGCAGACTCACAGCTGGAGCTTTCCTTTTATTGCAGGCAGAAAGCAGGTGTCTCAATGAAAGTGTGCTAAAAAGGAAGCAGAAGGGCAAAAAGAAAAGAAGTGGAGAGTAAGATACTCAGTTCTTGAATATTTGTACCTAAGAAGTTGGGTCTGGAAGTCCTGCCCTGAAGGATACTTAACTACTCCAAGTGTATAGCAGACACAAGCTTTTGCTCATGGCTGGTAGGTATACTCTTAATGCCAAAAATGGGGCTCCATATGACTTTGAATACTTGTTTGAAGTTTTGTCCCAGTTTGCCAACCTTGGTACTTTGGGGATAGGAAGAGAGGAGGCATACACAGTCACACAATTCTCAGGTTTAAAATTCTAGTATGTATTTGTTGGAGTTTTTTCCTCTGTTACTGGAAATGGTACAGGCATTTACAAGTATGGCTGCTGAAGACGAACACCAGATTTCCCTATATGCTATAGTTAAAGCCAAAATGTAAACTGAGTTGCTACTTCACTGAAGTCCTCTTACGGGTCTGCCAAAAAGAGAGGAATCAGCTCACATGAAGTAAAATGCTGCCTACATTAACACAGATAATTAGGTATTTGCGAGAGCCTATATCTGAAAGGATACGTGAATTTTCTTGCAGTTTCACTAGCTTGGGAGATGTCTTGCCCTTTCCTGCTTATAGACATAAAAATAGGCTTAAAGGTCTTCTCTCTCATCCTTTATTATGGCCATATTTTGACACAGGTGCATTTTGTTTTCTCCAAATCTTACTACAAGCTACACTTCACATAAATTCAATCAGCATATTTGCTTCACAGTATTCCTTTCCAATTCAGAAAATTTCAGCAGGATTAATTTGTCACTTTTTATGCTAGATTTTCTCACAGATTGAAATTTTTATCTTGATGACTTTGACCTCTTTCAGAGATGCAAGCTCCCCTTGACAATGTTGTTCAAATATAACTACTAACATTAGGTTCTAGCCCATATTTTTCTTGATTGCTTGGTGGTTTGGTTTCCTTCCTGTATCTGAAAATAATAAAATTAGCCAGAGATTGTGCAATATCCTCCTTTCAAAATGATAGTTCATATTAGTGAGGCAATGTTAACACCATTTGGTGCAACACCTGAATAAATTTGTGTACCTTGATTTTTTTTTTCTTTATTTTTTTTTCTGTGTATTCCTCCACACACATGCACACCCTCCCCCAATAAGATGCTTAGAGGCCTTGACAGCATTTACATGCTTGCAGTTGGCACAACACCACACACAAAAAAATCAATTGAAAATAAATCTGAGCTTTCATAATTATATGGGTCCTACCTCATTATTTCCTAGATATGTTATACTGTGGATTGTCTTGTTTGTGAGATGCTCAGGGATGACTGTGGCATAGGCTTAAAGCAGAATCACAAAAATTAAATTAGTGACCACCTCTGCTGCTGCCATTAGATTACTTAACCACAGTGGTTCTGTTCTATAATATAACTGTTCTATCAGGTTTATAGGACTGAATATTTTACACCTCACCCAGTGTAGTGCTGGGTAGATATACTAGGTCAATTAGTAAAATCATGGACTAGCGCTCCGCAAAACATATTTGGGCTGATGATAAAATCTTTTTTTATCATGAAGTTTACAGAATTGCAATACCTCCCTTTACTGGGGCTCTTGTAAGTATTCTGTATTGTAGTATATTCAAAATGCATCAGTCTGCATCCTTACAGGCATTACACTAGCTTTACTTTTTCCTTTTTTTATGCATGTATCAAGTGTCAAATCACTTTAGTCACTTTTCCAGTCTTTAGAGATCTGGGCAGTCAAACTAACTAGAAATAGAGGGCTATTGCGCTGACCCATCCATGTATCAGATGAAGTGAGTTGTATTAAGAGACAGCAAAATAAATGCCTGAGTCTCCATCAGAAAGAAACAAATAGAAGGAAAACATGACAGCCTACAGAGAAAAACCTGCTTGAAGGAGAGCTTGGGCCTTCTGCTGTAAACAGTCTTGTCTTGATCAAGGATTTTTGGAAAGCACAAAGGCAATAACTTATCTGCAGATTTTTCATCTCTGTTGTTTCTTTCTGGTTACCATCTTTATCAAACATGTTCTACTAAGTTGAGGACCAAAAGGTAAAGTACAGAACAAAAGTCATCTTAAGACTTGTTGAAAATGCTAAAATATAAAATTGATACTTTCGAGTATGGTGAGTCTGAGCTGGCTGATGTCAAGAAGTGATACTTAATAGATTCTACTAAAAAAGTGTATGTGTGTAGTTATTTAGTATTTTTAGCTGATTAAAATGTTAGTTTTTTAAAAATCTGCTCTCTGGAAATATTTCACTGATGAACCTCCTTTCCTTTTTCATAAAAATCAGTTTTTGGCAGAGTTCTCTTTAACCAATTCACAAGTCTACTTCACAAAGTTTTACTTTTATATCCTATTTGTCAGCAGCTAATGAGCAGTGCAAAATATCAGTCAGTGATGCATGTCGTTTGAGCAGCAGTGAACTCGCTGGTCACTGATTCCTAAACCAGAAGTTAATTGGTAAAACTCTGAGAAGGAGCTGGAATTTGTTTTGAGCATTGCTAGAATCTCTTCAGTGTGTTAGCCTATGAATCCAACAATGTCTCATTATGATCTCTTCAGCTGTATTTATTTCAAAAAATATCCTCGTAACTTTACCAGGTGTTGTGCTTAGTGACAGTAAGAAATAAACAAGCTGATTGATACTCTGATCTTTTATGTTCTATTTATTTTCTTCTTTTTTTAACAGAACATTCAAAACCTCCAGGTATGTTTATAGGACTGCATGCACACAGGGGAAAAGTGGTCCTGCCACAATCAGTTGACAAATACAAGAAGCAAAAGGTGAAAATGAGAAAGTTGGTAGCATCACAGTGTTTAGGGTTTTTTTTTTTGTTTGGTTGTTTAAGACTATTGTGAAGTATCTATGCTTTTTTTTTTTTTTTTTTTTGCTTGCTTTCTTTCTCTTCCAAGTAAACAAAAGAGAGCTCTGTAAGGATGAGTGAAAAACAGGTCAATGAGGTAATTGAAGGGGCAGATTAAAAGTGGAAAACTTTTTGCCTGACAGTAATGGAAGTAGCACTGTGCTTAAAAGAAACTAGTAAAACATCTGTTATTCTAAGTAGCTAAATACAGTATTAAATTTATCCTTGTTCTGCAGAACAGTGGAGGTAGGCAGGACTGAAGCATAGCTTTATAATTGAGTGCTTTACTGAGTAATATTTCTGCCGAAGTTTGCAGAAATCTGTCATCAAATTGCCCGTCCACCCTCTGCAGTCCTCTTGCTCAAGCCTGGGACTATTAAAGAATCCCTTTGACTAAAAGAAATAGATTTTTTTTTTTGCCTATTACAGTACAAGTAGTGCTTTAGACTAGGTAAATACTTCCTAGTTCTTAACGTGATATTTAAGACTGTAATTCCCATTTCACATTCTATAATTTAGGTATTAATCTTTGACTCATCCTTGACATTCTACTTTACACCTACAAGTACTTTGGTGCACAGTGTATTTTGGAATTTAACAAAATTAGATATACTGCACTTTGCCAGCAAATGACTAGAGAAGAGTACTTTTTTCCTAAGCTAGCTGAACAGAAAGCACACTTCTGCAACTTTAGAAAGTCCATGTGTATCAGGGCAGCTATTTCACCATTTCATAGCAGGGTATACATCCACTGGAGATGAACAAACTGTGCAGGAAGAAGAAACAGTTTTAACCTTATCTAAATTTGTTTTACGTACTTTGTGTTTGCATTCTGTGTATATATGTACTCCCTACAGAAGCCTTATGCTACAGATATTTCAGATGGGAACAGTTCTGCTTTCTCTGTTTCACGGATTGTCTCTCCATCTTATTCAGATTCTAGGAGCTGCACATCTCCGCTTTACTTGAATGTGTATTTCAGGATCTCTCCCAGTATTTTCTAGCCTTATTTAGTGACTACTAAGGCATAGACAGAGAATGGACTGGCTTCTATTTTTGTTTTCCAGGTTAGACTGAATAGAAGTTAGTGGAAACTCATGAAACTTAAATGCTGCACAGCACATCAACGGCCTCTTTTTTAGGAGCCAGAAGATGATGATGGCTGCCTCCTAATGATGCCTCTCCCTTTGTAGCATCTTTTTAGATATACTGTCTGGCACCCATGTCACAGCTGCCAACCTCTGCTCTAAAGCAGAAGTTGATGTACAGCAGAGAACAAGACTTGAAAGAGATTGCCCTGCCTGTAATTAGGGTGCCCCTCTGTGTGCTGTAGCCAGAACGCTACATCCTGGAAGAAATAGCTCTCTCTGCTGTTTATTCTGATTGCCTTCAGCCTGATATATTCTTTTTGCCCCATCTTATCATCAAAAGTTAGTGTCCTGAATCTCATGTGGTAGGATCTTTGTGCATAGCGGAACAATTGAAACTGAAAATTTGCAGTAAGGATTATATGTAAAAAAAGTAATCCCAGAAGAGCAGTGGCAGTGTGGAGGAAGTCTTGGAAAGGTGGGGGAGGAAATGGCACATGGTCACCTGAGGAAGAAATACAGTGTGGTTGTATGTTGTTGAAATTTGGGGAGCACTTGTGTATTGTGCCTGTGAGTTATAAAACTAGTAAGATGCAGCAGGCCTGCCCTGCTGTCCTGCTAAAGGTAATGAGCTTCCCTCATGCTCTCTCTGTTTTATTTCATGGAGCAAGATGACCCTTCTCACAGCAGCTTTTGCTACTGATCTCAATGAGAAAATATTTAGATGGTAAATCCTTTCAGCCAGGGATTATTTCATGGAATCATAGAATAGTTAGGGTTGGAAAGGACCTTAAGATCACTTAATTCCAACCTCCCTGCCATGGGCAGGGACACCTCCCATTAAAATTTCTTCATTGCCTGCCACAGTGGGACTTCTGAGCTGTGACTACAGGCATTAGGGACTCAAACACAAATTATGAGTAAGAAAAATAGTAGTGGAATAGCACAAATTGTAAATTATTTATTTCCTGAAGGCTGTTTAAAGCAGACATATACACTGCTTAGTTAAATCCCCTAGCAAAATCCAGATCTGCAATGAAATAAGGAACAAAATGTAGCTGTGATGGAGCTGTCCCTTCTAATCACAGTAGAAGAAATTCATTTGGTTAACTACGTCTTGAATATATGATCTTCTCAACCCCAAGTCATGACTTGGCTCCTTCTCACAGCCAGCTCTAGGTTTAGGCAAGACAAATTTTGTAGAAAAGCTGACTGCTGGGGAGGAAGAAAGCCCACATCACAGCAACAGCTACAGAGCTCTTTGCCAGAGCTCAGTTTCGGATGTTTGCTTTGCCAAACAGTCATTGTTAGAGAGCTTCAGTTCCACCCAAAAGCAGCAATTGCTGCCCCAGTCCCTCCAAGTCTCCCAGTGGCAGCAGAGATGAAGCCCTACGTCTGTGCCAGAAGAGACCCAGCACCCACAGGGCTTCTGCTCACTTTCAGGAGCAGCAGCATTTGCTGTTGCTTGAACGGGGGGAGATCAAACCACCCTGTTTTTCATGTGCCAAATTTTAGCTTTTATCCTGCTTAGAGCATTTATTAGCAAATTCAATATGAATATACATTGCTGTGGTTACTCTTGAATAAATTATATATTTTTTTTTTTTTTTTTGGGGGGGGGAAGGTGGGTCTTTCCACTGTGACTACATATCATCTCCACACCTTTCTTATACCTTTGGAGTCAGCTGCTGAATCTCAGACTTACCATTGCCCTAGCAATGGTGAATATAGCTTAAAGGAACAAATCAAAGGGATGGTGACAGATGTCCTCAGAGAAAGAAGATAAGTCTGTGTCTAGATGACAGGAATATATTTACTACAAAAATAGATCTGAGTTGTAAGAGTAAAGAAGTCATGGATATGAAAATAGAAGGACATTTTATCTTTGTCACAACTCTCCAGACAATTGAGAAGTCCAACGGATTATTAAATACATTAACTAAACCTAACTTACTAAGTTTTGTCACCTTTCTGAGGTGACAAAACTTAGTAAAAAACCTTTGAAGAGCAGAGTACTTGAGGAGCTAGACAAATATTTATTTTAAGCCCCTCAAATTAATTTCTTTACTAAGAAAATGGTCAACTGTGTTCTTCAAAGGTTGTCATGTTTCAGGACATCATGGTGGCTTTCTGGTCACCTAGAGAAGACTATAATTCTCCTTCCAGCAAAGTAACTAAATACATTATTTCTGTGTGAGACATGCTAGTTACACCACCTTGCTCAATTATTCATGATATGTGCCAGAGGAAGGGGGGTGGGGGGGTGGAAGAAGTTCAATTTGCAGCAGAGAAATTGGGAGATTTTTAAGAAAAGAAATTATAAGCCTTAGGGTATTGTAACTCTGGAAAGGCCTACTAAGGAGGTGGTGCTGTCTTTCAAGGAGGTTTTAAAGTATAGGTTAGGGAAATGCCAGTGAAGAATGAGCTTGGTGAGGTTAATTTTGCTTTGTTGCACAGGAATTAGACAATTTCTTGAGGTCCCCTTCTGTCTTATATTTCCATGAATACGATTTTTGTTGTCATTTGATGTTCTTTTATTCATCTATCTCACTATTCTCTTTGTCATTCAGACTGCAACTGTGCATTAAGTATGGCCTTCTAAGACCCTTTCCTTCTCCTGTAATCCTTCTGCTGGAGATCATGCTACATCTGTCAAGTAAAACACTTGCTATTTATATTACAGTACTCACCTCCTCAGGCTTTTACAATTGTTTCCAGCAAACTGCATTTTGTCATAGGCTCTAGGCATTGAGAGGAAAATTACAGCCTACAATGGGAAGTTCACATAACTAAAAAATTTTAGTGTTTCCCAGTGTGCACTGTTCATATGGGGTCAAAGAATGGCATGCGGAAGATGGGTATAAAACACAGATTGGTTTCGGTAGTGCCAGCATTAGGCTAAAGGAGCCTGTCTAGACTAGAGAGCTCTATAGATACAAACTCCATTTAGTTGGAGACACTTTATCATACAGCATATCCCATTTTCAAGCTAAAACAAGTACAACACATTCTCCCTTATTTCTGCAGCTAGACAACTATTTGTTGAGACCCACTGAAGCATCTCTATGAGTCATTGATTTTGAGGAACAACAGGAACAAATGAAGAGTCCCTTTGGGCTTGAAGGAAGAAAAGGGAGGATTCTCATGGACAGCTCATTTATGCTAGCTCTTCATAAAAGCAGTGAGGGAAGCAAGGCAAGATTACTCTGATGTCACTGTGCTTTTGTTGGCTGCTGTCTACATAGAGAGATCAGGGAGAACAGCTTCCCAGATGAAGTATGTCCTCAAGGTGTGAGAATCTGGAGCAGAAGAAGGGGTGGTGGCCCAGTCTGAGCTCCAGTTATAGAATCACAGAACAGTTAGGGTTGGAAAGGACCTTAAGATCATCCAGTTCCAACCCCCTTAGCCATGGGCAGGGACACCTCACACTAAACCATGTCACCCAAGGCCATGTCCAACCTGGCCTTGAACACCACCAGTGATGGAGCATTCACAACTTCCGTGGGCAACCCATTCCAGTGCCTCACCATCCTCACAGTAAAGAGTATCTTCCTTGTATCCAATCTAAACTTCCCCTGTTTAAGTTTGAACCTGTTACCCCTTGTCTCATCACTACAGTTCCTAATGAATAGTCCATCCCCAGCATCCCTATAGGCCCCCTTCAGACACTGGAAGGCTGCTATGAGATCTCCACACAGCCTTCTCTTCTCCAGGTGGAACAGCCCCAACATTCTCATCCTATCTTCATACAGAAGGTGCTCCAGTCCCCTGATCATCCTCATGGCCCTCCTCTGGACTTGTTCCAACAGTTCCATGTCCCTTTTATTTTGAGGACACCAGAACTGCCACAATACTCCAAGTGAGGTCTCACAAGAGCAGAATAGAGGGGCGGGATCACCTCCTTTGACCTGCTGGTCACACTCCTTTTGAGGCAACCCAGGATACAGTTGGCTTTTTGGGCTGTGAGCGCAAACTGCTGGTTCATGTCCATTTTCTCATTATTCAACACCCCCAAGTCCTACTGTGCAGAGCTGCTCTGAATATCTTCTCTGCCCAACCTGTAGCTGTGCCTGGGATCACTCTGACCCAGGTGCAGGACCTTGCACTTGGCATGGTTATACTTCATAAGGTTGGCATCAGCCCATCTCACAAGCATGTCTAGATCCCTCTGGATGGCATTCCTTCCCTCCAGTGTAACAACCGAACCACACAGCTTGGAGTCATCAGCAAACTTGCTGAGGGCATACTCAATCCCACTGTCCATGTCACTGACAAAGATGCTGAGCAAGACCAGTCCCAAAAACAGTCCCAAAGGGACACCACTCATTACTGGTCTCCAGCTGGACATTGAGCCATTGACCACAACTCTTTGCATGTGGCCATCCAGTCAGTTCTTTAACCACCGAGTG
>JASSUY010027136.1:0-11982 GCA_032466535.1 Forpus xanthops | reverse complement strand
TCCCTGCCCATGGCAGGGAGGTTGGAACTAGATGATCTTAAGGTGCTTTCCAACCCTAACTATTCTATGATTCTATGATTCTATGATTTTATTACCTGCTTAACAACACGCTACAACTCAAACAACATATAAAAAGTTACTTAATTAAAGAGATTCAGAAGACAAACTGAAATGCAACAATACATAATTGCAGTACTAATGACCAACTACAACGAGGAAAAGGTATAGCATAAAGCTGAATGGCTCAGCTGTTCAAGCAGGTACTGTCAGCATTCTACTGGGGTGTGATATATTCTGCATTGTTCAGAAAACTTCAGCCACCAAAGATATTAGTATACTTTAAGTCACAGCCTATCAAAAGTACAATTACTCCGTACACAGATTAGTAGAGTTTAATGCAATAACATGTATTGCAAGAAAATGTTGCAACTGAATCTGACACATGATGAATAACAGGAAAAGAAGTCATGATACACAATGACTCATTAATCAACAAGGCATAAAAATATCCAGAAAGCTCTAAAGCAAGTTTATGAACCACGTTGCGCTTATGTCCCAACTAAAGGGCATAAGCAAATTTAATACTGATTATTAACAAAACTGATCTTTCCGAGTGTCTTTCAAAACTTAGCTAATAATCATAAATAGCTCACCTATGTTCAGCAGTGATGAAAATATAGGACAATGTACAAGGTAAGAAATAGTATCTCAAAATAAAAAACAAATTGCATTGCTGCACTCAGAGCTAATATATTGTTGAAGGTAATTTACAACTGAGTTACTTGCTTCTAATGTTTTACTAACGGTTCTTCAAATACAGAAATTAATGCACCCCTATGGAGTTCTATCTGATGAAGAGAAATGCTCTCCTGGAATAGCTAATGGATGCAAGCACAACTCTCACATTCTGGATCAGTATGCTTCTCCATTTTGGAACAGCATGTACGCAGTAAGTCATGAAAAGCTATTTATAATTGCTATCTAACTCCAGATAGAAAGTTTATCAATCACTTCTCAAAGCTGCAAAAAAAGTGTTAAGTCTAGAAATATAGTGGGATTTAAAGCAAAGAGAAGAGCCACCGTCATAGCATGTCAAATGTAAGAAAAATACTGAAGACAGAACATGAATCTCTACTTAGTATTTATTGAAGTGATAAATGCAATTGGAGCAGTCTCAGCAGACTCGGATTATGGAAAACACTATCTGAGACTGGCTGCCTGGAAAGTACATTAAAACTGTTGGTAAACTCCATAAGCTGAAAGTTTCTCACTTGTGCTTTTCCTACACAATTCAGCATCACTGGTAAGATCAAACAATATTGTGTTTGTATGCCAAATGTACAACGCCTGTCTTTGCTACAGTGTCAGTAACATAATATATCTGAAATAGCCACACACAGCAGTTTTCTGTAGCTCCTATACCTTTAACTTAATCAGACACAGTGTGACTCACAAATGTCTGAGATCATTTCTTTCTGCTTGTGTGAGCTCAGGAAGACCTGTTTAATTTATCACCAAATAAAGGCACAAATTGCTGGTGCTGATGATTGTGGTATCAGCCTGTAGTTGCAAGAGTGCAAAACTTTTTGGTTCATATGACATTGTCTACAGTGTTGCTCTTTTTGACCAAATAATCATTGATAGCTTCATAAAACTCTCTTAACATCATCACCGGATCAAGCCAAATGCTAAACACTGTTTGTTTTTTCACTTGGCTTCATTTGGCTTTTAGAAACCTGGATATATCGCTTACTTCAATGGCTTCATCCTGACAAGTTATCTTCATTCTGTTTAGATTCATTATGTATATAAAAGTGAGATATAAAATTCAATGCCATCCCATATTTAAAAATAATTTTTGCCACACCATACTAATGAAAACATAGTGTCACTGTAAAGGACATACTGTCTGGGTGAATGACAATGCAATACCTATGTGCATCCTGTGCAGTCAGAAAATACTTGGCAAGGATTCATGAGGAGGACAAAGGAATTCTTTCAAGGACACGTGGCAAAATAACCTTAAGTTATGAGATCAAAAGACAGGACTAAACAAGACCAATCTGGAATGGCCTTCCTCAAACAATGGGAAAAAATCAAACACGTTCATAGCTATAATCTTTCACCTCTTTTTCACCTCTGGACTTGATATTTCATAAATTAAAGCAAGAATTTGCCACTGTTGGATGAAATCTACAAAGTGTTTACAAGTGTAGGTGTACAGTCAGGGTAAGAATGATTGTACCATCTGGCCTGAAACTTAAGTTACCTTTTGATTTATTTATAGAAAACTTTGTAGTTCTATCTTTTCACTGATGAAGTGGTTTACTGATCACTCCTGAATGCTTAGTTATGCTCTGTTTTGGATAGACATGACGAAAAAGGACTATGGATCATGGGATGAGATTTAAAACCAACTCCAGTTGGTTCACTCTGACAAATGTCATAACAAAAAAGTAATACTTCCTAACTGATGCAAGGTTTACTGAAGATGTTCACTATCATTATAGAAAAGGATAAAAAAAGAAATCACATGCAAAGGTCAGATTCCATCACTATTATTCACATTAGGCACTACCTTAACATGCCTCATGAAATACTGAAGTCAAAATAATCTGACACATTATGGCAAAATGCCCTTTATCTAGCTCATACATCTATGAACAGGAACTCCAATAACCACATTCATGCTTTTAACTTCATTTTTAAAGACAACGTAGTGGACACAGTTGTTCCATTCTTTTCCAGCAATTTTAAACTGATCTTATTTATTGATCTCAGATGAACTGCTCCTGACTTGTAATGATGAAGGACTACCCTAGATCCAAACATATATGCGTAATGTTTAGGAAAATACTTCTAACCACTCAAGAGTACTTATCTGAGAAACACTTTAATTGAATAGATTATATTTCTAAATCGAATAAAGTAAGCTTTCTCAGATGAACTAGAATGATGGTTATAAATGTTTAAATTATAACTTGGACACTCTTCCTACATTCTTCCGATCTGAAATGTTCAGCATAAAAGCAGTAAATATTGTCTGGTTGTTATTTTAGTCACTCTTAAAGTATTGATTTTATACTAAACATTAGGAAATTAAAACCTTAAGGTGAAACCAATGTTTTTTCTCAAGTTTACAGCCAAGTCAGTAGAAGGTTTGTTTAAAATATCATTCATAGTATATATTGACATTATCATATATCTGTTAATGATCAAACACAAAGGAAATTATACGTGCACTTTACTACATATGCACATAAAAGAATACTATACATGAGTGTTTAAAAATTATATGTTTAAGTGCCGAGATATTAAGCATTTAATAATTTGGCAATTTCTTTCAAAGACAACTATTAAAATTAAGGGAGAAGAGGCCAAATGTCAGCTCTGCTGAGCTCATGTTTTTTCCAGCACAGAAAGTAGGTATGGGGAATGAGGACTAACCAATTTCTCCATTTTCTTGGACTCAGTGAAGGCCAAATGTCTCCCACCATAAGATGGCTAAGTTCAAAGCAAATCAAGCTGAGGTCACCTGCATCTACTGATTCTTGCTGATAAAAATCTGCTGGAATACTCTATGTCCTACTTCCCACTCAACTCTCGACAACAAATGGTGCAGTGTTAGGTGCTATTAAGATCTGACATTTGCCCTGTCTTCTTCTGAGCAATTTCAGACAATGAGGGAAAACTCCATCCAAGCTCTCTCATTTGTGCAATCTGCTGTTCTTCGGTACAAAGGCTGAAGCAACAGAAGTTACGCAAATATTCACTATTCCCTGCTTAAGGTGATAGACATGGTTCCATAGTGGTCTTCAGAGCACAAAGAAACTGAGGTGGCTACTGTGAACTACACCTTTATACCTTTACATCATCCATAAATTCAGAGCTATTACCAGGATTCATATTAGCTAGCACATATATCTCATTCAAATGAAGGCTACAGTATTTACCAACAATGATTACTGCAAAAATGATGTTTGAGATTAATACCCTTGACTAGTAAACCTAGGTATGAAATAGCACAGTTGGGCAGAATGGAATTTTAGATTTGATTCTGCTGCTCACCAGCTCTGCTAACTGGAATTACAGAAGAGACTTTCTTAGGGAATACTGCTACCAGCAGCAAGTTGTGCCAGCAGTGAGAGAAACAATCTGCTGCTTCTTCCTGAAATACAAGAGCACATTCTTTGCATGTCCCTCTGCCTCACTCCTAACGCATGTAGCTGGTACTTTTTTGAAACAGGGGCCTATCCAGGCTTTCCATTTCCTTTCACCACATTAATAAAGGCAGTGCATATCACAATTTACATATTCACAGGAGAATAGATGCCTTTCTAATTTTGAAAAATACATATTACAGGAAGAATAACCCTTTGGGAGGTTGAGACTTTGGCTGGTGGACCATCCACAGACTCCCTATCAATGCCTGAAAGAGGCCTCATCTACACAGGTGTGTCTGAACTGTGGGTCCAATACAAAATTGGTGGGAAGGTGGACATTTAAAAGGTAGTATGAAACATGCTTACAGAATTAGACTTTAATTTCCCTGTTCCTCATTTCCTCTCTTTATCTTGCTATGGATTAAGATCTGAAATTATCTAAATTGCATAATATCACTTCTCTGATCCTGAAGCACACTAAAAAAATGAAAAAGGAAAGATTAATAAACTAAAAATACTCATGACAATTTCATAGTTCCACCATCAAAGTCTACTACTTTTGTCCATCAAAAGTTCAAACATTTATCTTAAGACCCTTACTATCAGAATAATCTTACTTTTAAATTTCTATCAAGGTTGTCACCAACCAGCATTATATTAATAAATGTGGGCATGCACACACACACAAAGTAAATTCATTTTGCAAAGGCAAGAAGTTATTTTTCATTTTGCATTTACAACAGGGACTTGTGCTCTCAGTTTGGTATGAAAGCTACAGCGTATTTTCCTCAAAGTTATGCATATTTTTTAAACTTCATAACAAAATTTCAAGGAATTAATTTATCTGTAGATTAGTTTATGAATTGCATTTATTAATAACTGCTTTCTTTAAGAAATATAACCAGCTCTTTAGCACCTGTACCAATCTTTTTTCTGTCCCAAATGGTACTCAAAAGAGAATAAAGCATACTTTTACCAGTAACCTTACTTCCACTCTAAGAACATAAAAAACAGTTTGAAACCTCAGAACACTGATTGCAATTGCTCATCATCAGCAAAAATAAAAGCTGGTTGTATGGGTCAAAATTCCCAAACTGCCAGTGATGTTTTAATATTTTGTTTGCATTTTAGCCTGACTAGTCAATAATTTAAACGTTACCCATAAGACTACTGCCTTGACTGCACTGCACTGCTGAGAAAAGTAAAGATGATGACATGAGGGGAACCAGAATGCATCATCTGGTTTATGCACACCCCATCTTAACTGTGGTGAGATCTCATTAAGTTAAGATATAAATTGAAGGAAATATTCTTAAGTACCACATAGTGAATTGAACTAACATGCAAAAGCTGCTGCTGAAAAAACACAATGCATAAGTAAATTGCCCACAGAAACTGATATTTAAAAATGCATCGATTGACAGACCTTTCTTTGGGCTTAAATGTCTATAGACTACTGAATTTTAAGCAATTAAGTTATTATAGATAGAACAGCTTTGAAGAAAAGGTTATATATCAGCATATTATGTATTAGTTACTCAAATGACACTTTTAAACACAGGATTTTGTATTTACTCAAAAATCAACAAACATTTTTAAAGCTGCAATTATGAGAAATCTAAACTTACCACATAAGTAAGATAAAGTTTATTTACCCAAAACAATTACTCCTCTTGCAACAAAATCAAGAAAAAGGATAATCCCAGAGGAGGACTGGGATAAAGTGTGCTTAAAGATTACGCTATTTGATCAGGGACCATAAATACTAATATCCCAGCTTCAATCATATATAATATATATTTCATATATATATCAAGATATAAAAATGAACAATAAAATCACACATTTTGCACTACAAAAACAATAAAAGCTAACTGCTTTGTAACATCCCAGTCAGTATAGGAATGCAATCAAATTTATAATTTAGAAAGAAGGATCAGGAAAGGCTGAGTAAATTATTTCATGATAAAGTAAGAAACACTGAAGAGAAATGGTGGATAAATAGGAATGTAATTGATTAAATAAAGAAAATAACAACAAAGATTATTAATAATTAAATGTCAGAGCATACATATTCTACAGGTCTGTGAGGGCAGATGCAGTATTCACCTAGCAGCAAGGCATCCTTATGCCTCATTTGAGGGCCTTTGTGTACCTCAGCAGAAGAGACAGAATATGCAGGCTTATGAGCAGTGAGCAGGACTGTGTGGGGCTGGAAAGACTTCTGTCCATTTCACACCCTGTATCGGCACAAGTATCTCTTACAGTCTTGTGGCATCGCAGAGAAGGTACTATTTTCCCCCAATCTAATAACTGAATAATACTTTGGAGGTTCCAGTAAATCACCTCCAACAGAACAGTCTCTCCTTCGAAGTACAGAGACCCTCAGATCCCTCACTTCCCTGTTGCATGACGGCTTGGTCAGAAGCAAACCCACTTGGATGCAGGAGACATGTAGCTAGCTACACTAATACTGTTCCTGGCTTCTTTGAGGATGATTAGTCCAGGCTAGCCCCTCAGCACTGCTGCTTTGAAGTTCACAGGCTCTGGTTTTAATAGCCTGGATTCAGCCTTCACTAGCTTGGTGAAATGAGTTCTCCAATTGAGACGATTTGTACCAAGGGCAGGAAGATATGACACACAGGCACTTGCAGTCAGACTTGCCCCAGAAATCTACACACAAATGGCAGTAACTGTAATATTAATGATCACCAATGCATTTTCATGCTCCAAGTAGGACTACACTGCTGATTATTAATAAAATAATATGCTACATTATGATTTTTGTAAATAGAGGTATGGTGATTTCAATAACATTGTTTTGTTTTTATACCTTGACTCAGATCTGAAATACAATGTTATAAATCCTGGCACACAGTGACTTTTTCTTAATGAAATAAAAGCAGATACTACATTTTGTACTGCACTTAATCATGGAAGTCGTAGACACACAATGATTCTGACGCACTCCTGGTACCATGCACAATGTATATACAGGTGTGCTAAAGGCAGTATTACCATAGATGAATCCTAATCCTAACCTGTTGGACCATTTCATATCCTGTATCTGAAGATCAATCAAAAAACCTGGGAATTACAAGTAGAATTTGAATTCTAGGAAGCTTCTGGGATCTTAATTTTCTTTACCATTTCGCATAGGCACAAGGAAGGCACATAACTGTGTGTAATCACTCAGTGAGCTGCAGTCTCAACACAGCTCTTTTCTTCCTTATCCCTTATTTTTATATCAAATTTGTGTGAGCAAAGTCAGTAATTAATTTTATTTACTCAGTGAATGATAATTATTTAAGCAAAGGCATCTTCTCATGGTTAAACAATCTAAAATAAATATATGGCTTTGGTTATGTATTGCTGGGCTCTAAAGATGAATTACATTATGAAATAATAATTCCCCCAAATAATTTGTTAAAATCAGCTAACAACATATCAACCATTACCTAAGGTAATAACCAATTTTGGGGTGAAGGTGTTGCAAAGGACAACAAATTGTTCATAGCACTGATATTTAATATAAAAAAAATGAAATAAAGTGTTTGAAAAACCTTCTGTCACTAAGCTGCCATCCAGAGCTGTAGCCTGGAAGTCATACAGCCAGGATGTTGTTGGCACGTGGCTGTACTGAAAGTTAAAAACATGAGAATAAAAGGGTAAAAGGGATGTAAAAATGCAGCCAGAGCAAGCCGCTGCTGAATGCGTGCCATTTCAAAGTCATAATTTAAAGTGATCAGAAGGGGGGAAAAATGAAGCACAATAAAAATGGAAAATGTTAGATTAATGACACAGTCATTAAAATAAAAAAGGTGGAGTTCTGTGAGGAATGGGTCTTATTTGAGTTATTGAAATTAAACAAGTTATTGTAACAATCATTTTAAAAATCACATTTTACTAAGCTCAAGGAAGGAAGACAAAAAATAGAAATCTTCATGGGAATATTTCAAACTGTCAGTGGCTTTAAAAAATGATTTAAGATTTTCTCTTATATCTTCTCTTTCAATTTTAGAATTTTAGTTGCCATATATTATAATGGTATTTTAGCTATAAAAGTAGGTTTCCACTCACTCTTCTCTTGCCTTTCAAGGAGACAAACAGTTTTTCTTTCCTCTAAATGAGCACAATAAAACGGGTAAGATGTCTGGGGAAAAAGAACCCAGGCAAACTGGTGGTATAAAGCTCAACAGAAAAATGTGGTACAGAGAAGATGCGATCTAAAGCATCTTTACCTTATGCCATGCAATTTATTCTACTCTTCAGGTTAGAATAAGAATTTCTTATCAGCTGAATTATCGTTAGGTTTTGATGAAAACCAAAACCCATTGCTACTGTTCCTGATGTTGAACCTTAGAGAAAGTAGGGGAGAAAAATTTGCATGCAAAATTCTACCATAAAAATACCTATTCTGTCATAAATACTGGAGAAACAGGTGTTCTTAAAATCTGAGGCCAGATCCTGCTCCTATTTCTAACAAACATGTCTACATATATTTTAGTAGGGTAATTTTCAGCACTTCAGTAAGCATTCTTCCACCTTCTTGAAAACCTTCCGTAAATATCAACAGAACTATCAGTTATGAAAAAGTTGATATCAAGAGTCAGCTAAATGAAAAATAGAATAAAAATACAAACTATGGATGCATTTAGAAGAACTAAAGCTTCACAGGATTTTCCTCTCCCTAGTTGAAGTAGGCAAACCAACAGATTGTCTTTCTGTCAGGCAAACCCTGATGGAGATAAATGTAAAGACTGGAGTGCACGCCTAATTTTTACATACAAGCTGCAACCAGACCATGGATTTATGCTTCAAGGCAACCAGATTTCTCCTTATGTACACTTAAACACCGCTGTTGCACTCAGTCCATCTTGTTTAAATGCCTTTAAAACCAAACACAAGCTCTGCCCCCTCCTCCACTCCTACTAATTATATACTTTTTTGTTTGAAGAAACAAGCCCTTTATTGCTCATAATTTCAGCTATCACTTGCTTGGGCACCTTCTACAGATCAATAGCACATAGCTAAGTGGATGAAAAGGCTAAATGTGATTGTCATTCACAACGCAAGGTTGCGTGTTTTTCCCCTCCTTAAAATTTAAAGTGCTGCACTTGGTTTCATTTTAGAATACTAAATTCCTGTTGCAGGTGTACAGTAGCTGCACATTCAAAGTCTTTTGTCTTAAATTAAATATCTGTCATTTTTTAAGGCCAGAATACTGGCATAGGTTATAATAAAAACTAGCGTCCAACCTGCAGTTTTACAGATTCCATTGCTGGTGGCCATACATCTTTGATGGCAAAACTACATTGGTTGTAGTGCCATAAAATCAATAAATATTAACCTTTTCTGACACTTTCTGCACGGAAGCTTTATCAGTCGCTGTCACGTGACAGAACAGTCAGTGATGTACTGTATTTTTCAGCTCAGAATCCATACCAAACTAAGAAATCAATGCAGATTAACAAGCCTTTAAATACAAAAATTGGCAATGAAATTTTGGTTTTATATTATAAAAATTAAACCAAATCACGATACTACAGAACTGAAAATTTATCACAAGTAGTTTTAGCAATGCACAAAATGTAAATACAGTATTCCTATGGCAAAATAAGTGTGCTTGAATGACATAGATGAAATAAATTCAGTTTTATATTTCACATTTATTTCAGCTTATAAAATTGAAAATTTGCCCAATTAGGCAAATCCCATCTTTCAATATCATTTAGAAACTCACAGTTTTTACTTTGCAGAGACATTTGTAACAGTTAAATACATTTAAATCTTTATTTCCGAACAATGTAAAGTAAAAAGAAAAGTTTACTGGAAAGTGCAAATATGCCACTTAAGTTACCTTCTACATTGTATAACTGTAACATCAGTGTTTAGATCTAAGCATCTTAGAAGCCTAAGGCCTTTAATTAGTGGAAAACGTCTTGCTATATACAATCCATACTGTAGTGAGGTACAGCATTTCAGCATAACAACATACAGACTGATAACTTGAACTAGCTTTATTTCTCCCTGCTCTGAACACTGCAATTTCTTCTCTATAACACTGCACTTGTTTACTAGAGCATTGGAAACTATGTTTATACATAACATGAAATTTCTTATTAGAATATGAGTTAGTCTGATAACCTGGCCTTTCCAAAACACTTCAGGCTTCTTAAAAACTACCATAATATCTTAAAAGGCTAGGATACGTGTTATAATTGTGCAAATACGGAATCTAGTACTAAATGCTTGAACAATGCTGGCAAGTGTTAAAATGAGTCTATTTATATTCAGAAATTCCTGAGGACTGTTACTTGGGTTCATTCATCCTATATGGCCAAAGTCTATTAGAATTATCTGTGACTTTCAAATTTACTTTCATGTTTCTTTTTAACAATGCAGCTGGAATGTCGGTACATGGGCAACAATTGCTTTCTCTTGGAAATACCTGAAATACTGATGTGAATTAGCAAAACTTAAAAAAAAGTACAGATATTAATATTCCACCAACATTCAGACATATCTGCCCGGCGAAGACAGTAGGAGGTGCACAACATTATTTGGAGAAATAGGGAACCCCTTTGAGAAATGTAATTTGATGCTAGGTTACGTAATGAAAGCTAAATTCAAACACTCTAAAAACTTTAGCAATATAAACTTTAAATTTTAATCTGAGGTACAATTTTACATTTCCTATTTCTTTTTATAATATCTGCACTTTTATATTACCCAAGAAAGGTCTGCCTCCACAAATCAGCACCAGGAGCACTCAGATGCAAATCCTATAGTGACTTCCCTTAAAAAAGTATTGGCAAAAATAACTTCAATCAGCTCAGTTTGCCTACTAATGTTAATATGAAAGGATTTGCATTTAATTGAAAATCATAGTTAGGAAAAGGAAAAAAAAAAAAAAAAAGGAAGTTGTGAGTTTAGGCAAAGATAAAGCCTACAAAATAAAACTAAAATAAAAACAAAAAGTTAAGAATTTGAACATTCCTAAGAGTGTCCCATTGTCACAGTGGGAATATCAGATTAAGGCACGATTTCTGCATATTGCATAGCAAACGACGCAGAAAGCAGGAACTGACATTGCAAACTGTATGATCTTTAGTTTGTCAGCCACATGTGCACCTGCACAGCCACCTATTGAAACCTGCTTCATAGAATCACAGAATCATAGAATAGTTAGGGTTGGAAAGGACCTTAAGATCATCTAGTTCCAGCCCCCCTGCCATGGGCAGGGACACATCCCACTAAACCTTGTCACTCAAGGCTCTGTCCAACCCGGCCTTGAACACCACCAGCGATGGTGCATTCACAACTTCCCAGGGCAACACATTCCAGTGCCTCACCACCCTTACAGTAAAGAATTTCTTCCTCACATCCAATCTAAACTTTCCCTTTTTAACTTTGAACTCATTACCTCCTGTCCTCTCACTACAGTCCCTCATGAAGAGCCCCTCCCCAGCATACCTATAGGACCCCTTCAGATACTGGAATTCTGCTATAAGGTCTCCCCACAGCCTTCTCTTCTCCAGCCTCAACAGCCCCAACTCTCTCATCCTATCTTCACACGGGAAGTGCTCCAGTCCCCTGATCATCCTCGTGGCCCTCCTCTGCACTTGTTCCAACAGTTCCATGCCCTTCTTATGTTGAGGACACCAGAACTGCACACAATATTCCAAGTGAGGTCTCACAAATGCACATCAGAGGGACAGGATCACCTCCCTCATTCTGCAGGTCACGCTCCTTTTGATGCAGCCCAGGATACGGTTGGCTTTCTGGGCTGCAAGAGCACACTGCCGGCTCATGTTCA
>JASSUY010027134.1:0-11571 GCA_032466535.1 Forpus xanthops | reverse complement strand
AAAAATCCAAAACACAGTGCTACACCAGCTACTGCTTAAAGAAAAATGACTGCTGCTGCTGAACCCATGACACCTGCATCCCCTTGGCTTTTCAGATAAAAGAGCTCCATGTGCCTGTGGTGCTGGGGACAGGGATTTCAGTGTTGGTGATCAGGCAGCAAGTTTGGTGGTTTGATACAGATTGTGTCTAACTGCTTGTGGTGTATTTTCAGTAGCAACTCAGCATGGGAAGTGTTGTTTTCAGGCTATCTTTATCTGCCTTGTGCAGAAGGAAGCATGGAAATTTTCAGCCTATGTGGGGAAGGGAATGCCTGAGGGTGAGTCATGGTGTGAAGGATGCAGTTCATGACCCATCTTTTCCACCTTTAACTGCTGGTGTGATGTGAAGTTGCAGTGATGTACTGGGTTAGTGAACTGCCCCAGCACAGGTGCATTCTGTCCTGCTCAGGAGCTGCAGCTCCCAGCAGGGAGATGATGGTCATGGCTGCTGATCACGGTGCAGTGACATTGCAAGTCCTGCACTGTTATTCTACAGCCACCCGCACCCATCTATTATAGTCCGTGGTTTCCCCTGATAAATATTTAAGAAACACTGAGGAGCCTGATTCTTGAAAGCTGGAAAGAATGAAAGCTTTAGTATGAAGTGTGAAAGTGAAGACCAGGCCTGCGATTAAATTGCTGACGCTCAAGGACCTGTTACTGTTTGAGTTTGCCAGCATGCTTTGATGTTTAATTGCTCTACCTTTTACTTTCTCCACATGTCCTCTAGATTTACTGTCCATATGACTAATTTACAAAACTGTGAACACCAGAGGCAGATCTTGTGAATGATGCTTGATTCTGGGCAGGGTAGTAGGATCTCTGTCTTGGAGGCTTTGGGCTTTGACGTCTGCCTTGGTTTGAACGTTAGAAGGCAGCAGTGTTCACTTTACAGCAGCTGCATCCCTGAGCAATAACTGCATGTTGCTCCATTCCTCCAGAGCCTGCTGGCTCTCCGTATACTGATTACAGCCCTTGGAAAGCCAGCCAAATCTCCTTCCTTGGAAAGCCACACAGATGTGAACTCTTAATAACCCAATAACTTGAGAGACGTTTGAACCAAGCTCTTTGATTAAAAGGATACTGTCAGATGCTCGCCTCCCCCTCCATTATCTGGAGCGCTGTCTTGGAAGCCTGAAACTAGAACGTCTTGCTCAGGCATTTTTTGTGTGTCCTTTTCCAGTTGGCACACACTGACTGATAGAAACTAAGATGCTAAAGCAATATTTATACTCAAATGCATTTAATGAAAGGAGGCAATCTGCATGTGTGTGCTTTCTCAGATGAGACTGGCGCTGTTCCCTTGTGTTTTTACAAGATAACTAGACTTTATTTCCCAGGGCTGAAATACTATCTGTCATCTTCCCTGAAGGAAACAAGCAGCATATCTAAGCATTCCTTGTTAGTCCAGGTGAAAAAAGCTTTGCCTGCAATTCCCTCCATGGATTTGGGGCTCAGTTTGGAGGCTTTGAACTTTGTATTCTTATTTCTGTGTGAGGGAGTAGTTTTTGTCTTGCCCGTGATAATGGTTAACATTTAGCAGAAATACCCATGAATGTTTCCATGCGCCCTGGTGGTTATCTGATGTCTTCTCCTTTTCCTAATTTGAATAGTTTTCATTTATTGTTGATTTTCTTGCCTTTAAAGTTGGTTTTGTTTTTCTTTTCCAAATGCTATGTTAGACACTTCAGCTTTTAACGGCTTCTGTGGTAACAAGCTGCTTCTGTGCATAAACTCACACTCATCAAAAAGCACATGCAGGAGAAGCAGAGATGGTGCTGCTTGAGTCTCATTAAACGTAGGCTCAGTTTGGTGTAGAAGTGTTCCAAGAGGGACACCCAGCGTTTGCTTCCTTTGGCTTATACTCAGATTCCCAAAGTGAGCTGTCAGCAAATCGTAAGAACAAGGTACTGACTGTTTCTCAATTGATTCTTGTAGGACTCTGAGAGTTTTGAGCCCAAGAATTCAGAGACAGTGAAGAAGCCAAAGGCGACTGCTCCGCAGATAAGCAAGAAACCTAAGAAGGAAACCAAAAAGAAGCGATAAAGGCATGAGCAATGAGCCTCAAAAGGCAGAATTATCACCCATTATCATGCTTCCTCGGAGATGACATCAAAGACAACTCACTAGATTAAATGGTTCTCTGGCATTGCCATGTTTTACCTTTCAGAGACAAAGGAGAAGGAACTTAGAAGAGTGGAAGGGGTGGGGTTCTACCATAGATTTCTTATAAACAAAGAGGACTTCATATGTCCAGGACTTCATTTGACATGATTAATGTGTCAATCACCATTAAAGTGACTTCTGTCATTCCTGTTGGGTAGAGAGGCTTGTTGTCCTAGCTCCACCACACTGGCTGGGGTTCCTAGTGCAGTCCCTGGGGAAGGTGGAGCATGGCTTGCTACTTTGGGTACTGGTTTGTGTTATTTTTCAAGGCAGAGGGATCAAATGGATCAAGGATACCACACTACACAGCTTTGTGTTCATTCATCTCTGTTGTCATCTAGTCTGAAATACATAGCTGCATTTTATGGCTTAATAGTAATGTCTTTGTCATATTCTTTAATTCTTTAGGTAATAAGTCATCAGATTCCAGACTGCAGTAGATGAAAGCTTTCATTTCCCCAGCGTCGCTGCCTGTCTTACTCCCCACCCATGCACTTTACATTCCCACCCTGGAAAGCAGGTGCAGTTCAGGGAATTGAGGCTGTGGTGGGGACTGCAAAAAGCAGGGAACAATTTGATTCTGGGAGGTGCAAAATTTAATGTGTGTGTTAATGGGGTTCCCAAGTTTCTTTTCCCAAGTACTGCATGTTGGAGAAAAGCAGCTCTGAGGTGAGAGTCTTGGAGCAGGGAATTGGTTGTGTATCAAAGAGCACTGCCTGGCTGTACTGTTGATAAACCTCCTATCAGGCAGATGAGTGCTAACCACATGCTCCATTTCACTATGGCTGGGGCATGTTGCATTTGCAGTCTCCCTCCCAGCCTTACCTGCTGCAGTGTGCTACATCTCCTCTTGCTGAATTCTCCCTGAAGTTAAATATGATTTCAGCCTGAGGAGATCCAAGGTGTGGCAAGCTGCCTGTGTACCATGACTATATGGCAAGAGACATATACACAATGTTCCTTCAGGCTCTGCCCCTCCAGGCCCAGGGACAACCTAGCATTAGATTTAAATATGGCTAGACAGGACTGGAAAGAGATAGGTGGTGACATAGTCACAGAGTCTCTGTAGGGCAGCTCGAGCTTCCTGAAGCCAGCTCACATCTTGGTTTGTTTGATCATGCATGAGTCAATGGGAGGAGAACCTGCTCTTGTAGGCGCACCCAGGGTTCAGTGTGGCTTTGAAGGACAGGCTTCTCTCTAGCAGGGCTGGAAGTCTGAGAACCTTTTTGCATACACAGCCTCCAATCCTCAATTTACAAATGCCTTGGGAGCCCAGATATGGTAGCAGCGTTGTGCTGGGTGTTCTTTAACAGGCGTTGAACGACACTTTTACACCACCAGTGTTTAGAACAGCTGTGTTCACTGCTCACTCTTGGTTTTGGTGGGTGAGACAAATGGATCCCAGTACCAGTTTGATTAACCTCTCACTGCTTCCTCTGCTCCAGGCTCTCTGCTTCCCTTAACCAGAGTGCTGACACCAAGGTGCACTGCTTAAAAGCCAGCTTAGAGTTCTGCTTTAAATTCAGCATTTTCTTTTTCTTCCTTCTTTTGAGCTCCATAAAGGCAATACTAGGACAGAACAAAGCATGGGAGGCACAAGCACTCTGCAGTTGCTTTGAGTTCTCAGTACAAAGAAACATTGCAGAAACTTCCCAGGCAGATAACAAAGAACAATATTGTGTTACAACTTTCCATTATGGACCTGTGTTCCTGTCTGGAAACTGTAGGGGAAGAAGAGCGTGTCCACTGCCCTGCACAGGTACTGCAGATCATTTCTTCCATTTTAATAAAAGAAGAGGGTGGTGGTTTTATCTAAAAGACTCTGGTTTTCTGCAGATTACCTGAAGGAGGGGGTTAATGCTTTAACAGAACTGCAACTATTGAAAGAGTAGCACACACATTACCCAAAATATAGAAGTGCTTCTACCAGTTAGCAATAAGCACTGTGTGGTTGTTACCTGAAATAGCAGGCTACTACATCCACATCTCCATCTGGCTGCTTGCAGGCTGGTTTACTCATTGCTAAGTAGAAATTGTGGTTGTTGAGGTTTGGTTTTGTTGGGGGAGGAGGGATTAAGATAAATGTCCCAGTTTGTTCCTAACAATATTATATGTATTTGAATGCTTTTGTTAGCTGAACTTACAGTGTGTTTTTAGAGATGATGAATATCCCATGTGGTTTAGTTTCTCTTGACATGTGTAATAAATACAATCAGAATCTCTTTGTTTAAAAAGAAATCTCTTTTTAAAGTTGTGCTGCCTTTTCCATGCGTTCATTGTGAAAGCTGCCAGGACTCACGCTATAGGAACACAGGGACATAAATAATCTATTCATAAAAATGATCCATTAAGGGAAAAGCCTTTCAGATCCTTTAATCTGTGAGAAATTGGTTAGTTAATACCGTCAGGCATGTGTGCATCTGTATCTGTGACTTGGAAGTAGAGAGCTATCTCCAATACAACTTCACCTTCTTGGGAAGGAAGGAGGAAATGGTGCAATGACTAAAGGAATTTGCCTCTCATGAGAGATTTGGGCTCTGTGAAGGTAGCAATAATAAAGGCATCATTTGTTAATAATGCAAGCAGGGATTAGATGGGATTCAGTAGGCTGGAGGGATTTTCAGTAGCCCCTCGGCTGTAGCTCAGGTTTACATGCAGGAGTGTGGAGCTGGCTGGTGGCTCTTCTTGGCAGTGGTAAGACCAGAGTGGTAGCCAAGCGTCTGTTGGTTTCTTCACCAGAAAACTAAAGCTAGAGAAGGACCAGTGTGGTGACTCCTCTAATTCCCAAGCGTTTTTCTCCAGGCTGTTTTGTGATTAACATCCCAAAGGGAGCTGAAGGCCTCATTAAGTCAATTTTACTGAAGGGGAGGTTTTCCAAGGTCTGCCTCCAGATACCAGCTAGTTGGCAGCATGGGACAAGCAGCACCTTGCTTTGCCACCCAAGGCCCAGGAGCTGGGCTGGGAGCTGAGTTTCCTCTGCTATTGTGTGTCATGAAGTTCCTCTCCCTCCACAGGCCAAGCCTCAGCTCTGAAGAAACATGAGGAGTTGAGAGTTCCTTGCTTCCTTTTTGATCCCATTCCCACAGCTCTGCCTCTCTGACCACACTCATCTTTAGAGCTGTGGCCATCACCATCCCTTTGAGCTGTCCCACGCTCACAATGCATCCTTGTGCTCCTCTGGCACAAGCAGCACAGTCCCTTGAGGCAGGCTAATAAGTAGCTTGTGACTGGAGTTGCAGTTCACACAGTTCAATTAAATCCCTGTTAATCTTGTTCAGACCTAATTTACTTTCATTCTCACAAACATGCTTCTCTCTGCTTCACAGGGGGTCTGGTAAGGTTCCCTATTGATAGGAACTGGAGAGCCCAAGGCTGTCTGTGAGGAGGACTGGTGTTTGCAGAGCAGTCCCCTTGTCATGTCAATAACCAAGGTCATTTCCCAGTCCGTCATGAAGAATGTGGAAATACTCCTTCAGTGGCTGGACTTCAGGGAGGGTCAAGGCTGGATCTGATGATGCTTGAGGAGAAGACAAGGAAGCTGTAGGAGGGGAGGACCTGCTCAGGATCCCTGTTTCCCAGGGCACTGCTGAACTGTTCCCCTGTGTACATGCGTTAATTTTGGACAGATCTGGCCTTGTCCCTTGGGAGCCTCTCTTACGCTGATACTCCTTTCAGGCAGAAGTTATGCTGTTCACAGCCTGTGGCCCGCAGGGATCGAGATGACTGTATTGATTTAGTTGTTTGTTTATTAATCTCATGAGGCATCAGAGACTGACTGCAGCGAGAATCTGGGATGATGAATGGAGAGTGCTGGAGTGTACAGAGCAGGGCTGCTTGGCTGCTGCTAAGGTTGATTGCCAGCTTTGGCAGTGGGAAGGGATCTGACCTTTTCCTCCTCCTCCAGCCAGAAGGGATGATTTGGTTGGGAAGCATTCCCTTTCTCTCTGGCAAGAGACATGGGCTGTAATCAGTGCTTGCATTTCTTCTTCAATTGGCAGTTACTGCGGGTCCAAGGTCCTGTTTGTGGTCTTGGTAGTTTGTGGCTTTTGAGTGTGTTTTTGGGGGATGTTCCCTGGATGTTGGTACATAGGCCAGTATGCAGTGGCTGATCAAAATGTCTCTTGCTTAGGACTGGCAGTTGCAGGGCAATGAACTCAGCTTCCTGCCTCTCCCTTGAAATTCAGCTGATTTTTCCCTGTTTCATTATGATTCTTCCCAATTTGTGGCCTTTCTGGCACCTTAATTCCCCCTCATGCCTCCTATTGATGCTTGCAGTCTGTATACTCATGGCCATTGGAGTTCTTCTGTCCTTGCAGCCATATTTTACCTGCCAGTGGCAGTCAGTGCATCTTACCTGCTGTCACTGATACAAAGAAAGAACATGTGGAGAAGCATCCAGGATGGAGAAGGGTGTCCCTCTGCAATCAGCCCTTTTAGCGTGTTTCTCTTCCCTCATGATCTCTTCAACCAGCAGATGTAACTGCTGGGGAAGGACATCTCTCTTCCACCTCGGAAGCCTCAGGTCTACCCAGGAAGCTCTGCCATGCACATCGGCCTCCCCCTGAGCCAAAAGGAATTAAAGCCATCAAATGTTACCTATCCCATCTCTGGCAGTGTTCAAGGCCAGCCTGAACAGGGCTGGGAGCAACCTGGTCTAGCAGAAGGTGTTCCTGCCCGTGGCAGGGGTTGGAACTGAGCTTTAAGGTCTCTTCCAACCCAAACCATTCTACGATACGATTCTGTGATTCCAAGCTCTTGTGATAAGTGAGGGCTCTGGTGCTGTGTGTCCTTCACAACACTCATTCAGATCCTGCTCCTCCTTGCCAGCGCATACAGATTAGTCTTGTGCAATCCCAAACCTCTTGCAGTGTTCACTTCTCTCAGCTTCCCTGCTCTTATTTGATGGCTGGAGGCCCCGATGTGACTTTGATGCTTCTTGCACCCTGCTTGCTGGAGGCGTGAGCAGCCACGCACCAGGAAACCACAGTCCTACTGGGACCACAGTGCCATAGACCAGAGGAGAGAAGTTGGCAAGTTCCTGCGTGGCTTGAGTCCAGCCTTTTTGGCTGGTAGGTACAAGGTAAACCTGCTTTGGATCACATCTGCTTTGCTTTTTCAACCCAACTGTTGCCTGGTTGATGTCTTGTGTCGCACTTGCAGAGCTTGGCTCCCGAATGGGGATGCTGTGGATGGAGGGATTGAAGGGCTTTCACTTCTTATCTTCAGTTCTTGGCAAGGAGCTAGTACCATGTTCTGCTAGCAGTCCTACTTATGTGCTAGAAGCAGTGTTCCTTCTTTGTGAAACCCTGTCTCAGCCTACGAGGTGCTGCCCCTCTCTAAGTGTCAAGGTCAGCCGGTCCCAGTTCATGGACTGGGGCCATGGAAAGGCATCAGCAGTGGCCTGAGATGTCTCATACTCTGCTGAATCTGAGGCTACAACCTGGGACTCCCTGGCTCCAAGGCTAGTCCCAGCTGCCTTCCCTTTGGCTGCTGCTCCTTCAGAAGCCATCCCAAGCTTGTGAATTCACCTTGCCGAAAGCCAAAGTCTGCAGTACGAGAGGCACTGGTGAGCTCTCGCAGAGCAAAGCTGCTCTCTCCCTCAGGGATCCTGCTCCAGATGCTTCCTGCTGGTATTTGTGCCTTGGCTCTGGCAGTGAAGGCAGAAACTGGCATGGGACTGTCGCCCTCGCTGCAGTGAATGGCTGGACTGTGGCTGCTGGGCTCCACATGGGAGAGGAAGGTCCTCATGGCTGTGCTCCCCACAGCTACTTGTGATGCTGCGGTGGCTCCTTTGGGTGACTGAAGCAGATGTCCCCATGGATTCAGGCCTCTGCAGCCAGGGGAATAGCAGGAGGAGCAGGTTTTAAAAGAGGAGAAGCTGCACCCATTTCTGCTCCCCTTTATTCAGCTCACTTCAAACTGAGCACAGACCCGAACATCATCTGGTTTAAATTTCTCAGATTCAGACTCTGGCCTCCCTTGCCCATCCCTCGCTGGAAGGACCAAGACTGGATGATGAAGGGGAGACACCCTTGTGTCTGCCACAGCTGCAGCTGCTCAAGGGCCGGTGAGCAGCGGGATGCTGCTGGGGTGAATGGTCAGAATGAGGCCTCTACCATGAAATATTGCCAAATGGCTTGTAGTGGAGGAGTTATTCTGGTCAATCTCCCTTAGAAAATAGCTCCTGAGCTTGTAACAGCAGCTTCGCTAAGGGGGCTGCTGGTGCTGACGGTTTGCCATCACACCCTCACTCTTTGCAGGGCTGTAAAGCTCAATGATTGGAAAATCTCAGGGCAAGAGCTGGGGCTGCTTCTATCCAGCATCTCAAACACCACCATTAAATTATTAATAGTAATAATTTGTGCAGATACATTTGGAATCTGCAGTGAACCGAGTGCAGTTCGCCTCAGGAGCAGAACCCATTACACCCAACATATTCACACTTGCCAAGGGGCTGCTTAAAGATAAATCTGGCCGGAGATGAATAGATGTTTTGTTGTAAATCCACAACTACGTTGGAGAGGTCAGGGCTCAGATCAATTACAGATGCAGAAAGCTCCTCAAGAGCCCTGTGGAGCAGTTCGAGCTGCTCACCCGGCGGGGGAAGGCATCACGTACTTGCTCATGGTGTGACAGTGCATTGCCTGTATTAACTCTCATTCTTCTTTGCCCTGATGGAACTTGTGTAGAAGTCAGCAGGAAAGCACAGAACCCCCTCAGTCCATCGTGATTTCTTCCTAGAATATCATTTCAAGATGAACTGTAGTTACTGAGCCACCAGAAATAGTTTGGGTTTGAGAGTACCTGGCTGTCACTTTGTGCGGCCTCTTCCTCTCCCCATGGTGGGTGGAATCGCTGCTATTTAAGAGTGAAGAGGAAGAATCATCTCAAGCAAATAAATTTCTGACACAAGGCACTGAAATCCCTGGTTGGGTAAGAAAAGAATCATTATGGATTACTGTTTAAAGGCAAATAGAGTGAGGCAGGAGGGAAAGTGGGTGGCTGGGGAGTGTTGTCGCTGCACCCAGGGGCACTGGGTTGCTTAAACTTACATGGTCTTAAATCGCATTATCGCCAGCACTGTGTGTTTAATGTCAGAGGCCTTTGAGGGCACATTCCTGGATCCGAGCCCAAAAGATAAGAGGCTGGGTTTAGAGACCGTCTGTTCGCCGTTTTGCACATTGGCATCTTCTTTGAGAGAGAGATTACGTGATGGACTAGGTGTGGTGTGTTGAAGGCAGAGGGCCTTTGCTGTCTGCCTCCCAGCACCAGGCCAGCAGTGCAGGAGAGCCCGGAGGAAGGGAGCTGATTGCAGAAGAGGGATTCAAATATTCACAAGTCATAATTGTATCTTGGCTCTGGAGCCAGGGGAGGCTGAGTCACCCCAACCAGCTCCCCCAGTGCTGGGCCCTGCTCCCCTGGGCTGTGCTCCCCTCCAGCAGTGGCTCCTCGCTCCACTTCTGGCACTATGGGAGTTGCTGGATCAGGAGGGAGAGGGGAGCGTCCCGTGTCCCTGTGCAGGCACAGCAGGAGGAGGCATGGGGGACCCCAGGCACCACCGTACCCCCTTTTTTCCCTACAGGATGTCCAAAGCATGAGGGAGCAGAGCAGTACCCACACTGAGTGGTTAATTCCTTAATCCCGTGTTGGTCCCCATGCCAACCGGACAGCAGAGGGGGTGCCTGTGAATTAACACCCCCAAAAAGCCTCCATACAAACCAAGCTGTGGTTTGATGCTCTGGCAAGGAGCAATCAGTGCTGCTACCCTCAGCGGGTGTGGGGAGCTTGGACTCCCTCTCCCAGGCCTGGGAAGGAGCAGGGAGGCTGGAAGGAAAGTGTGAAAGCAGTGGTGTTGGCCGTCTCAGCCCGGCTGCAGGGCCCTTATCAGCAGCTCCTCCCAGGGAAGGGGCCCTCGGCAATGCGCTGGCCAGGGCTGATGGATCCGTGCGTGCGTGACTCCTTGTTCCGGGTGACTCATGGATTCGTTGGCCTTCGCCAGTGTCATGGGAAATAGTTTGTTAATAACTCAAGGAGGGGGTGGGAAACTGAAAGAAAAACTCCACCGCGTAGTTCCCTGCGCCTTATTAACTTCCCCAATGGTCGCTGAAGCGTCGGGTCCTGCTCAGAGTAATGGGGTTTTAAAGACATCCCTGTGAAGCATCTCCAAGGGTTGGTCACAGGGGTGGACAGGGGATGATGGAGGCAGTGCTGGCTGTGGGAATACAGCCCGAGGGTCACTGGTGCTGCCAGCGGCAGAGTGTGCCTCAGAAAGTGCTTAATGGGGGTTTGAGGAGCGGGCTCTGTGACAGGGAACACCTCAGTGGATTGCTACTGGGGAAGGTGGGAGAGCTGCCAGTGCCACTGAGTGGTCATGCAGCCCTGATGGGCTCAGTGCAGGTGTTGGGACACCCAGATGAGCCCTGAGCCCATGTGTGTGCCCCAGCACTGCTCTGTGAGCCCCAGCACTGCTCTGGGCCAGGAGAGAGCTGAGCACCTTCCACCTCCTCCCAGTTCTGGAAGGGGAAGGTGCTGAGAAGCAAAGGGAGGGATGGCTGGACCTGTCCCCATGTGCCCACCTGCCCGAGTGAGATGTGGGGACACCCCCCCCCCCCCAGCCCTGCACAGGGGATGCTGTCAGCCAGGGACCGAGCACCCCAGGGGCACCCGCAGCTCCATTCTGCCCCGTTTCGGTGGCACCGGCTGCAGGGGTGACCTGGGGCGCTTTAACCCAAAGACGGGGCAGATGCTCCAGCGGGACACGTTGCTGCCTCCAAAGAGCCCCGTGGCTGCTCCAGGAAGGCCTCGGCCGTGCTCTGCCTTTCCCTGCTCTTCCTCGACACTCCAGTTTTGCCTCCTTCTGACTTCAGAGACGGGGGGACGTTTATTGCAGCTCCCGTGACCGCAGCGCGGTGTCCCTCTGGGGATGGCGATGCACAGATTGAAGCGCAGCGTTCCTCTCTGCCGTTCGCGGTGTGCCAAACCTCTTCAATAACGCAAACCCCGGACCAGCCGGGGTTTGACCTCCCGAACATCCCATCTCCCGTCACCAGCTCTGCCTTCCAGGTAAACACAACAGCGCCGGGGCGGGGAGCCCCGAGTCCCCTCCAGCCCCTCGCCATCGGAGAACCGGGGCAGACCGCCGTCCCTACGCGGGTCCCCTCCGCCCTCACCGGACGGTCCCTGCGCTTCCCGCGCAGCCCGGAGCCTTCTCCCTTAAAAACAAACCCGCGCAGGGGAGGGGCTGCGCTCTCCCCCCCTCCGCCGTTTCCGGTTTGCTGCCATATTCCTCTTTATTTTTTCCCCTCCCCGCCCCGTGGGTCCCCCCCCCCGCCCCGGTGCAAGGGGTGAGGCAGCCGCGCTCCGGCT
>JASSUY010027133.1:0-59878 GCA_032466535.1 Forpus xanthops | reverse complement strand
AAGGAAGGAATGCCATCCAGAGGGACCTTGACACACTTGTGAGGTGGGCTGATGCCAACCTCATGAAGTTTAACCATCCCAAGTGCAAGGTCCTACACCTGGGTCGGAGCAATGCCAGGCACACATACAGGACGGACAGAGATGAAATTCAGAGCAGCCCTGCGGAGAAGGACTTGGGGGTGTTGGTCGATGAGAAAATGAATATGAGCCGGCAGTGTGCTCTTGCAGCCCAGAAAGCCAACTGTATCCCGGGCTCCATCAAAAGTAACATGACCAGCAGGTTGAAGGAGGTGATCCTGCTCCTCTACTCTGCTCTCATGAGACCTCACTTGGAGTGTTGTATGCAGTTCTGGTGTCCTCAACATAAAAAGGAGGTGGAACTGTTGGAAAAAGTGCAGAGGAGGACCACAAGAATGATCAGGGGACTGGAGCACCTCCTGTATGAAGATAGGCTGAGAAAATTGGGGCTGTTCAGCCTGGAGAAGGAAAGGCTGCATGGAGACCTCATAGCAGCCTTTGAATATCTGAAAGGGGCCTGTAGGGTTGCTGGGAAGGGACTCTTCATTAGCGACTGTAGTGATAGGACAAGGGGTAACAGGTTCAAACTTAAACAGGGGAAGTTTAGACTGGATATGAGGAAGATATTCTTTACTGTAAGGGTTGTGAGTCACTGGAAGGGGTTTCCCAGGGAAGTTGTGAATGCTCCATCGCTGATGGTGTTCAAGGCCAGGTTGGACATAGCCTTGGGTGACATGGTTTAGTGTCAGGTGTCCCTGTCCATGGCAGGGGGGTTGGAACTAGATGATCTTAAGGTCCTTTCCAACTCTATTCCATGATTCTAAGTAGAGGGCTGCCAAGCTAGCAGTGAAGCACATGAAGAAAATGGGGGTTTAGATATTTTATCAGCAATTGGAAATGTGCCTGTCATCTTTTATGCTAACCATGTTCTGTTTTGGGAACCCTAGTATTTTGCAATGTTGCCTCTTAGTATAGTTCTTGTCATTGTCAATAAGATAAAAGATTGTTGATTTCAGATGTGTTGAGCAAACACCAGGTTTTTCAATTTCAGTGCATCAGTTATGCAATAGATGAAGATTTCTGACACCCTTTGATATAGATTCCAGCATTAGTGAAGTGCCCTGGAATCACAAAGCCTTAACAAAATTGTGTTCTTTCTCACTGACCCTTAAGCATTCTGTTTTTTTGTAGCTTCAGCAGTGGTTGTGGCTGGAGGCAGAAAATGGAAGAACTTAGCTGTTTCAAGATATTTGCAGTCCTCAGGGACATGCTTCAGTATAGCCTGTAAATTGTGAAGAAGAGAGCAAATTGAAGTCTGAATAACTTGTTAAATAGAAGAATCAATAAAATTGTACTGGCTTTTACTGCCATTGGATAATAGAAATAAAAAAAAATTAAGAATGAAGTTTTACACTCAATGAATGAAGGTTTTGTTTGTCCTTTGAATCAAAGCCAGCAGGACTGTCTTATCTACTTTAAAATTTGACAAGTCTGGCTGAAGCACAGGGTATAAATCAGAGCACAGTGAGTTTGTCTTCATTTCACACTGTCCACATGGAATAAGTTCTAGGAACTGGTGTGTATAAACCAGATCTATCTCTTCCTTTAAATCTGTTCTTCAGATTATTCAGAAAGCTGGTACAAGGTTTTTGCTTCATTTATTTGGTCTAGCCTCCTCTTTCTTCCATTTCTTCCAAGGGACTTCTGCAGCTGTTTGGAATGTAAATGAGCTATGAAGTAACAAGGTGCTTGTTTAATGTCTTGTATATGCAGCAGAATGGATCCCCAAGATTTGTTGCTGCTTTTAGTGTTGCAATGCAAACAATAACTTGTTGGGTTTTCCTGCTTGCAAGGGAGTACCTCCACCTCTTTGTCTCCCTTCCTGCTTTTTTTAATGAATTATTATCTGTGATGCACTAGTATGATACGTTTCAGTGGAACATAGATGAAATATTGCAAATGATTGGTGCGAAAGCAATACCTCTGTCCTGTACAGGAAGTTACAACCAGGACCTGCATAGGCTCAGAGGAAATGTATGTGGTCCATTTTAGTTGCTGGATTTCAGTAATGTGGAGCCATTGGACTATATATTTGCAAAGGTGTGTGTTTGTAATGATGATTAGCTTTAACCAAAGGTAGCTGTACCTCTTTTTCAACAGAAAAAGGTTTCTGGGGAATTTATCATAGGGTTATGGAATGGTTTGGGTTAGAAAGGACCTTAAGATCATCTAGTTCCAATCCCACTGCCATGGGCAGGGACGCCTCACGCTACTATATATAGCTATTCATTTTCAGTTGTGTTATGTGTATGCTGCATTCTTTGGATTATTCTACTGAACAATTTTCATAGCCCTTGTAATGAGGAGCTTGATGTGTAAGATTATAGGTGTGATTTGGATGGCTATATTATAGTTTAAATTTTTCTCTTAATTGATGGAATCTTGAGTTCCTTGTTTTATATTTTGTCCTGTTGTTCATACGAGTGATCCTTATTCTTTCCATGATTGGTCTTCCCCATCTCATTTTATTGTAAAAATTAAGACACTTCTGATGCTTGTATAATGTCAGATGATTGTTCTGGGGTAGTGAACTTTAGCTAAATAATGCCTGCCCAGTCACTAAGCTTTGCTCCTCTACTGAGATGAGCAGGTGATTGAAGAACTTCATCAAAAAGGGTCAATGGAACAGTAGTTCTTTTTGTGGAATGCAGCAGAAAAAGATGTGCAGGAAAACTCTTCATTAAACTCTGATTGTAAATTACCCGCTAGATCCATCTGAGGGTCCACAAAATCCTTATCTGTGGTGACTTGGGCTCAACAGGCATTGTTGTAGCTCATCTGTGGTACAGTAAAGGTGTTTGTGTCAGGCTGGGTGCTGCGTTGATGCATGCACACACACTGCCCTTTAGTATCCATGAAGAAATGAAGTCCAGTGTATGTAAGGTCAAATGAGTCAGCTTTGCTTTGTCTTCCAGGAGGCTTCTGGCTGACCTGGCAGCTTTCACTGTGGACTTGGTGGTTGCTGAACAGTCTGCTTTTACACAGTAGTCACTTTTCAAGGGAGCCATTTGTTTAGAGTTTTGCAGTAACTGAAAGCTGGCAGCTGTAGATATTCCAGTGTGCTGTACTCTATTGTTGTGGCTATTGTGAAACAGAAGCTACATTGGGTACCCAAAGAATAATTTAAAAGTAGCATCTTGCTGAACATCATCCCATATGTTGACAGTTAAAACATTAAATACAAACTTCATCCCAGTGGCTTGGTCAAATTTTTTAACCTGTCTTGGTCCCAGTTATAGTCTGCTTTGCAGATTGCTGTCAGATTTCAACATAAATAATGCTTGTTCTAATTTTTCACACAGAACTGGATTTCCTCTAAATACTTGCTTTGGCATCCCACTTTACATGCCTTCACTGTGTGTGAGATTTAGATAAATTTATTCTGTAAAATAAATCAGAACTCCAGGCCAACCTTCCTCTCAATTTATTCCAAGTGTCTTCTTTGAAATGGAGGGTCTAGCCTGAATGTTGTATAAAATTGTTTATAATTTGTCGTATTTATCCTCTCTTATGACAGTGATCCGAGCTAAAGTTGTGGGGAAGAAGCTTATGAAGGATGGACCATTTGGAACGATGCGATACACAGTCAAGCAGATGAAGGTATGTTTGCAGACGTTTCATGTAGGCTTGTAGATAAATTACAGTAGCATGTAATAATGAACAGAGTTGCATACTGAAAATAATAGCATTTCAGCTTTTCATATTGGTCAGCTGGAATAGAGGGTGGCTGGCAACTAGTAGAAATATGCCTGGGGAGGGTAAAGGAAGAGGCCATTCCTGTCCTACAGTGCTGAATACCTAATTCTTCCTTTATTTTTAAAATTTCTGGTAGTAAAAATGCCAGATGGGTTTCTCTGGATATTGGAGTCCTGTTTGTGTTAGACTGTGGAAATGCGAGCTTTTCCATCTAGCACTTTCATTAAATTCAATATGTGGTGGTGGTAGGGGGCCTGCTGCCCTAGGGAGAGTTGCCTTTCATCTCTCCTTTCCTTGCATTCTCTGTGACCACCAGTTTGAGTGATGGCATTTTTTTCCACATATAGAACAAATTGAAATTGTGTAATGAAGTCTTTGTATAAAAAACTAAACCAAACATTGTAGCTGTCAAATATCAGCTCAGAAGAACGGCAAAGTATTGAGTCAAAGTTGTAAGCAAGTAGATGAATTAGAGACACCAAGCAACTGATGTACCTCTCTTCAGAGCTCTACTTCTTTGCTGCTCAAACTGCACTCAACCTGCTGCTTTTTCTTAAACTGACCCCCTTGTTACGTAATGCTAAAAGTCAGCCTTAGATTGTTTTTCTTGGCTATGCCATTCCAGTCATAAGACCAGTTTATGTCTTTAGGAAAAAAAAAAAAAAGAGGGAATGGAAAAGCTTGGCAGAGACTGCAGAAATCTGAAACATATTAGACAAAGTAAAGGTTCAGAAAAAAACAGTCACTTGCCTGCCTTGTAACAGTAACTCTCTTTATAAGGCAGTTTATAGCTCAGCAGGAAAGCTGGGGGGAGGAGATGCAAAGCCTGTTTCATAAGCTGTCGCAAAACCGCACACGTAGCCAAAGCTGGTCCTGGCAGGGCTCTTCCACTAGAGTGGAATGCTTGTGCTTTGAGTAAGAGGGTATGAGGTGCTGGGCTTGCTAATTTCCTTAATCTTAAAAATGTCTTTTTAAGATTCAAAAAGAAATACAAGTTTGTTGATTTAACTTTTTTTTGTGAAAAAGGCACCTGGTTATGTTGGCAAAAGCAAGACAATGCTGCCTCTCTTTTTTTGGGGTTTTCTTTTAGGTTTTTTTTTTTGATGGCTGTCCCTGGCCTCATCATGCTCACAGCATTGTATGTTGCTATTTCCCAGTTTTGTCACTCTCCAGCTCAGCGAGTGTACCCCACTTTACAAAACAACTCAATGTCCACATGCTGCAGTGTCTTTGTCAACTTTTCTTTCTTTGGCTTCATCCTAATCTGTCCAGCATCCCTAGTTTCCCCTCCTGCCTGGTTATAAGGGGTGGGTACTTCCTCTCTAACATATGATCATGAGCAGAGCCCAGTGATGGTCTAGATTAACAGTAGTCCCCAAAATGAATTATTGCCCTTCATGAACCATAATGCTAGCCTCTCTCCTAACTAATGGTACAGTCTGCCCCATTGTCAGCCAGTGAGCTGTAGTGGAAGAGATCTCTGGAACAGTGTTAAGCGCTCCTCTTCTGACCTAGGAGCCTGCAGCAGTGTCCCTACTATGAATTGAAAAGGCTTCCATGTGTCTGGTGGCATGGGGAGGGGGCATAAACCCAGGCAAGTATATTGAGTGGAGCAGCAGCTGCTCTACTTTCAATAGATACCATCATATCAATGTTTAGATAAGACGCCTGAGCCTGTCCTGGCTGTTCTAATTGGGTTGTTCTGCAGCACAGTGCCAGGGTGTTTACAGCAGGTACTGCAGTAATCTCCAATCCCCTTGTGTTGAGACCACAAGAGGACAATTGCCCTTCTGCAGGAGCAGTTCCACAGTGTTTTGTTAGGTAGCTATGTACCTGACAAAAGCAGGAGTAATGATTTTAAAGGGGAACTCATGAGTTGATCAAACTGCCTCCATGCCTGCTACATAGATGGTGAGCTGATGAGATGTTGTATTACACAATTAACTGTGACCTTTGGCAGGAAGGATTCTGAAGCTGTCAAAGTGCTCAGTAGAACTGGAATGTCCGGGGGACATAGTTCTTGATAAACAAACAAGCTAAGTGTCTTCCTTGAAACCCTGCTGTCTTTCTTCTGAGTTTAGGAACTTCAGCATAAAGAGAGATTCAGCTCCATACAGTGGGGGAACTCAGAATGATGCAGCAAGTCTCTGCCTTGCTTGCTCAATGAAAGCTGACTGTCCTGGTGAAAAGAAAACTATGGAAGCCTATAACCTTGCACAGCTGCATGGGACCAGCTCTGAATATAAAATTAACATGTCAGTGAGCTTTTGGCCACCTATAAACCCATGTGCACCTGCAGATGAAAAACAAACAAGCCATTTAGTCTATCAGTGTGTACTAAATTGCATGTGAAAAGCATTGAGAGCCTTAAAAGGCAACAAACAATCTTTGCATTTCTTTCATGGATTCCTTGGAGTTTGCTGTGGCTGATTCTTGCTATTGCTAACTCTCCTGAACTCATTGCTGAATTTCACAACTCAGCCAGCTTGGAGCCTGGGCCGGAGCACAAGATCAGCCCATAGGCACAGAATAGCGTCAGGCTTCCTAGCATTCAGGTTCGTTGTCTGGAAAGGTCTTGTGCTTTTTCAAACTATCTCTGCCTCCCTGCCAGCTTTCTCAAATAAGAATATTTCAAGATCATGTGTCAGGTATCTGCACGGGACTGATCTAACCCCTGCATGTTCTGTGATGCTTCAGTGCATTCTGAGAATGGCCCAAGCCTATTTCAGGAAACTGCAAAGGAAACAAGGAGATAAGATATTTCTATTGCATGTGCACAAACAGTTCTGGTTGACCATGGCAGCGCTTAGCACAGGCTGCCAGGAGGCTTTCCTTGGTTTGTTGCTAATCTGTAAAGTGAGCCTAAAGGGTGAAACATGATAGTCCCAAGAGGAAAGAAGTGGAGTGGGATTAGTTTAGTTTAATTTTAGACAGACTAAAATGAGGTGTTGATAATTTCTCATTCTCTTGATTGTCAATGGAGAGAGACAAGAACCACCAGTGTAATTCAGCCCACCAGTTGTAGACAGCTATTTTAGGATGGGCTGAGTTGTTCTGGAGGTGCCTGTTCTTGGCATTTGACTGGAGAGAAAGTGTAATTCACACGAAGGTAATTTTAGGTAGCTAAAGTTTAGGCAGGATGATTTGAAGACTTGGTATCCCTCACATGGGAGGGATAATGGGAGGAACATCATATCACAGAGTAAAGTTAATATTGTAGGAACCACCACAGAATTTGCATGTGCATTTCTGAGGCAGTATGGGGGCTGCTGAGAATGCTGACACAGCTGGAAATAGAGCAGCACTACTAGACACCACTACGTGATGCTTGCTAATATGTTCCCTGTCATTAGGCTTCTGAAAATATACATCTCTGGCGACAGGAGGACTCTGAGGGTAACAGTTAGGAGAGTGAATAGCTTTATGGTTGGTTTTCTTCTGACTGGTCTGTAGCACTTCTAGGATATTTTGTGTATCCAAAAATAATGGTTAAGGTATTGTTTTTTGGGTTTTGTTTTGTTTTGTTTGGTTTTTTTTTTTAGTTGTGAAAGAGGACACCTGTAGACAATTTCCCTTTTGCCAAATTTTCTTCCCCTGAGAACCAATGTCATGGTGAATTTTATTTAGTCATCAGAGGATGGAGTAGGCCCTGTCTGCCCTTAGTAAGGGGTCAATTAGTGTGACAGTTGCTAGCATTGATGAGGGTCACTGAGGGGTGACATGAACTGCTTTCTGAGAGACTGAGCACGGTTTCTTCAGCATCCCTGACAGTAGTGTCCCTGATGGTAATCTAAGTAGGAAATTACTAGGTCAAGGAATTGAAAACCAAACCCCAATTCAGCATCACTGTTTACTTCATAGGCAGTCATGTTGAGCTTGATGGAGCAGAACATGCAAAGTGTGAAGACTGTAAGGGTCCTGTAGGAAGAGCCTGAGCAGCTTCTCAGAGGAGTTAATCTAGCCTGTAGCCTTTTCTGCAAGGGGGAGAATGGGCTCAAAGCATGCCTCTGCATGTGTGTACTTTATAGCACAGATAAGATAGACTCCAACACTACTTGGAGCTTAGCACTTGGAATAACATCACTTGTACTGCACATGCACAGCATACGACTCTCTGCAGTGAAGGTAATGCATTGCCTGGAGAGGCTTGGCAGCCCCAGTTGCTAGCTAGTCTTACCTGCTTAGATACTGCTACCATAGCTTCCTTGTGTGACTCCTACTAGAACAGCATCCGAATATTCTATGTGCCTTTCCTTGGGAAACAAGGCAGAGATTTTCTGCAGATGAGGGATAAAAGTGTACTGAGGGTTAGCTCATCCAAGGACAGGCAGGAGGCTTGTGTTAGAACCTAGATGTCCAGCTATCTTGAGCATAACTGGAAAATCCATGTAGATCATCCCGTATGATGAAAATTGCAGGGATAAAGCAGATATTAGTCAAGGTTCAGTTCTTCCATACTCATTGAAAGATTTTGCTCAGTTATGGACATTATGGTGTATTCCAGACATGATCTGTGAGCTTCTATAGATGGAGTATGATTAATTAAAAAAACAGGTATTTTCTTTCGTATTTGCTGGGTCTAGAGCGTCTTTTGCTGTACACAGCAGTGCTGTTACTGAGTTGTGATACTGTTAAAAGATTATGCTGAATTGGGTAATATAACTAAGGGAAAAAACCCACAGTTGGTAGACATTCTGTGGGTGCCCAGAAGATAGTTCGACCTCTCAGCATATCAGAATTAGTTATATGCAGTATCTGGGTCTGGCATAAGATCTGTTAAATCAACATTTTTTTTCTTTTCTCCAGAAAGAAAAAAGTTTGTTGTTTTTAAGGGAGGTGAGCAATAGAGAAATACCTTGGGATAATAGAGGAGTTCAAGAAATAGAATACAGCCTGGAGAAAAATACCACAGCTTAGGTGGCATAGCAGCAAGGATCTATAGCTCTGGGATTGCTTGGGATTTTTTTTCCCCTCTTTTGCCTCACTTTAATATTAACAGTTAAACTGAATATGAATGTGCACTCTGTAAATAAACCCTACAGAGAAAGGAATAGGCTGGGAAATACTATGAAACTGTGATTCTCACTGGCTCTTAATTGTTTAACTCTCAAACACTGGCCATTCATAGAGCTGGGTGGGGGAGGAGAGAGACTGAGTGCTCTAAAAAGGTATCTAAATTTTAAAGCTGAAATTTTCAGGAAATCATCCTCAGTGTTTCAGAAATACCTATGTTTTATTTGGTCCAGTGTACACATGCAGTGGTTGTTTCACTGCTATGCACAGACTTCATTATGCTGCTAACAGGTGGGTTTTCCTAAATTGTAGCGGTAAGGCCAGGTCAGGTGGGGACACATGCTAATTTCTGACTGTATCAAACTGCCAGCATATCTATGGGTTCATATTTCAATTAAACTGAGCTGTAAGAAGATTATGGAAAAGGAGAAGGAGTGTAAAGGAATTATGTATACATGATATTTTCTTTATGGCGCCCATCAGTACTGGGCTAATTTTAGGAGGTGGGATAGAATTCTATTTCTGCATTCATTTAGTTAGACAAACATGAAATCTTTGCTGAGGTCAGCAGGAGTTGCATATGCTGGGTGCATGAGAAGGAGGTGTCTGGCTTGATGACTTAGAACAAGCGCCAAAAGTTTGAAACTCTTACAGCAGCAACACTGGAAAATAGGGTCCCTGTTTGAAAGAATAATCCTTTGGTTCAGAAGAAATTGTTTAAATCACATGAAGGAGTAAGATTCTAAACTTGAACTAATTTAATTTCTCCCTAATTATGAGCTATATACAGGAAAAATTGTTCAGGATATTGGCAGAGCTTGCAGTGTTGGCACGTTGCTCACTCAGTGCCACTGGAACTAATGTGAGTGGGAAAAAGTGGTCCCTGTGCTGAATTGCAATAGCTTGTTAGCAGGTGGGTATTCTGCTTTACCAGCAGATCGTGTGGGGAGACTTCCATCATGGTCTACCTAGTGCCATTAGGCCTTCATCCTTGTAAGCACTAAAAGTTCGTTGGTTGCCACCCCACAGTCTAGGAACATAGATTGTAAAGAAGTGAAAAGTTGTTACTTAAGATGACTTAAAGCATTTTATTCTTCATCTAGATGTACAGGGGCTTTCAGATAATGCCACATGTTCAGTACATCTACACAGAAGCCTCTGAGAGTCTTTGTGGAGTCAAGCTGGAGGTCAACAAGTACCAGTATCTGATTACAGGTAAAGGACAGTTTACTTCTTCATATACAATGCCTCTTCTGTTCTATACATACATCTGCTAAGGACAGGGGCAGCTGTGTATGCAGCTTCCCAAGTGTTAAGATGGTCAACAGTATGTTGGTGTACAGTACTCTTTAATGCTGAGAGTCATTTCACTCTCTAGATTTCCCTCTCTTTTCTAAAGCATCTCATATATCCAGTTGTGTCATGACAAATATGCTGCATGACAGTCCACAGCTGTCGATTTGTACCTGAGCTGGCATGTCTGTCCCATACAAATAGTTGCTACTCAGCTGTGCCAGAAATGGAAGATACCTTTTGGAATGAGCTGGAGAAATTAAGGCTGCTGAGATGGAGGGATGCAAGGAGAGAAAGGTGTAGCACTTGCCAAGTTTTGTTTCTAGTGAAGGTGTTAATTCACTTTGTTGTTAAGAGGAGCTTGACAGCATTACTCATCTGCGTGTTGTTGGTGCTTAGAGCTGGCACAACAGTCCTATAACCATACAGAAGTGCTGTAATCTTGCTGGCCAGAGATGCCTGAACCAGTTAATAAAAAGAAAGCAGTTGCTGAGCAGTGACTGAAGCCAAACATATTGAGAGCATTAGCAGTGTTGGGAAATGAGAAAAGTGTTTGAGCTGAGTAGTGCTAACTTGTGACCATATCTCTGTTTTCAAGGCCGTGTATATGAAGGGAAGGTTTACACTGGACTGTGCAACTGGTATGAGAAATGGGACCGGCTAACTCTGTCCCAGCGTAAAGGACTGAATCATCGTTATCATCTGGGCTGTGGATGCAAGGTACGTGTGTCTAATTAGGTGGCATTAAGATACTGGAATCCTACAATTCTGTTTCTTCTGGCTGGTAATATCAATGATACTGGTGAACAGCCAGGAAGAGAAATGGAGCACAAGTTTTGCAGGGAGACAGTAAAGCTCAGCTTTAGTACTGAGACCAGAGAAGAGATAATCCAATAAAAGTGCAGAATCTATGCCTTTTTAATGCCCTGTTGGAGTTGACTGGGGTTGTGGAAGGCTTTCAGAATCCATGCAGAATCATTTGCAGGTGAATGAAATAACGTACCAGAGGCTTGGCAAGATATGTCCAGCTTTTTTCCTGTGCAAACATTTTGAGTGCTTAAAACCTCACAGCCTGGCACTGGCACGAAGATTTTTCTTGTGGCCACAGGCCTGCAAAAACATAAGACACAAGCTTAGCTTTTCTACACTTGAAAAGCCCTTTTGACTCTGGAATTACCTGTGTGTGTGAAGCTAAGCACACTCTTGTGTGCCAGCAGAACTGAGGCTGAATTTTGGATTAGAAAGCAAGGTTTGAATTTTGAAGCCCTTGACTCTGATAAAAAGACATTTTGTGGTCTTTTTCCATGTACCCTTACCTGATTGCTCTTTACAATTGCAGATTAGGCCCTGCTACTATTTGCCCTGCTTTGCAACCTCCAAGAATGAGTGCATTTGGACAGACATGCTCTCCAACTTCGGCCACTCGGGATACCAGGCGAAGCACTATGCCTGCATTCAGAGAGTGGAAGGTTACTGCAGCTGGTACAGAGGATGGGCGCCTCCAGATAAAACGATAATCAATGCCACAGATCCCTGAGCACGCTATCCCTTCCTTATCTCCCCTCTCCCTTACTTGTGGCTGATCTTCCTTTGGACACTAATTCTTACCAGATCATGATGATGACAATGAAATTAGTGCCTGTTTTCATGCAAATTTTAGCACTTCGAACACTTAAAAAAAAAAAAAAAAAAGGAAAAAAAAAAAAAAGAAAAAATGTCTGTGCTACCTTACTGAATTTGTAATCACCTTTTCCATTTTTTGATACCACTCATTTTGATCAGACGACATTTGGGAGCTTACTTTTGCACACCAGAGGGAAAATGGGAGGGGAAAAAAAAGGAAAAAAATTAAAGGCAAAAAAGGCAAAAGCTGGAGCTCTTGCTCTCTTACACGTATCATTAGCTGTAGCAATATAATCTCTATTTTTTTAGGAAAACAAAAATCTAAAAACTATGCCAATTAGGCACTGTATTCTTCTATGCGCTGGCTTCCCGTTACCCCTCCTCATGCACTAAGTGCTGAAAATATGTAGACAAATCTATCTGAAGGAAAACAGGTTTCATTAATCAGATTGGCAAATGAAGCAAACTGAAAAGAAACCCAGCCTAAACTGTGGAAAAAATGACATCCAGAAAAAATCCTCCTCTATGGGAGAGATTGGCAATGTGATGGACTCCAGCAGTGGGAGAGTTCACCTGGTGTCTGACCGCATCATCTGGTAAAAGCATTGTTGACTGATTGTCCTAGCTAATTCAGTCACAGTGTGGATGCAACAGCACATTTAAAGTTCTGGCTTTCTCCAGAACAAAAGAAAGAGTATTCTGTATTTTTGTTGTTGCTTAAAAAACAAAAGCCCCATCCCTATTTTCAGGGAGGTAAATCTGCCTACAGCAGAACAGATGAAGTGCTGTGCCATCCTGTTTTGAGCAGCATTGGCCCCTGAAATTTTTGCAGCTTAGCTTCAACAGCAAAACCAGCTTGTGAACACCTTCAATCAAACAGATGTAAAATGCCAACTGTAAATCAATCACGTCGAAGAGGGAAAGGGGAGACTTGCTAGAGCTCTTACTATAAAAAAAAAAAAAAAAAGCCTATTGCCAAAATAGTGTTTTGCTGAACTAAGATGTATATACACATAATGACATAAGCTATTTTTGACAGGACGTGGATTTTTTTTTGGTGTTGTAAACAAAAGAATGGTTTGTTTGTGTTTAAAAGACAGAAATATTGACATTCCGAGTCAGTGAGTTGTTCTTAAGATATTGAAGCTCCAGTGTATCTGCAGTAGTGGCTACAGTCATTGCTCTGTACCTCCCTGCACCACAGTTCCTCCCCTGCAGCTACACTAGATGCATTTGTTTATATAGAGAAAGGAAGTAGGGGGGAGGCGAAGGCGCTAGGCAAGGAAAAGTGGTCTCCTAATAAGTGCTGGCTGGGATCATAAAATCTCAGCTGCCCAGAGGATTCCTTCTGTGTCAAGTGCTGTGTTTCCCTCTAGGCACTGTTAAGCATAGCTCTGTGCATGTGCTCATACCATGTCCTGCAGTGGTGTGGGAGGAGGAGCCTTACTGTCTTGTGCTTTGCTGTTGACTGGAGAAGTTTTTTTTTGTTCTGTTTTGTTTTTTATTAAGAAAACTATAATATAATTTTTCTTATCAAATAAAAGTATTTTAAGTTTTAATGATGGTGAAGAAGGGGTGCTGACAAAATGGGTGACTGAGTTTTGGATGGGGAGGGCTTGGGCAGGGAGAAGATTATGCTTAACTTCATCTTTGTATTATTATGATTATTTATCTTAAGTTCCCATGTATCTTCAGTTCATTCCACTTAGAAAGCAGAGCAGCCACCAGCAGGAAAAAGTGTTGCAGTGATTCCAGCTCAAGGCAATACAGCATTTTGCAGTCAGTGACCTCAGTTACTGGGGAGTTGTTTGGGACCTTTTTGCCAAATGGAAAGGAAGGGGTGCCTGAGATGGGCTCTGATGCATTTTAGTATTCCTACATCTTCTGAAATGCCCCATTTACTAGATGATTGTTGCAGGAAAAAGCATGTAGCTTCACGTTTGACATGAACTTGAAAGGGCATTTTCAAAGAGTTGAGGTAAGAGGTGCCTAGGTCTGTTGTGTATTTTTTTTTTAAGCTGCTTAGTGGCAATACAGTACCGTACACTTTGAAAGTTTGTTGGATTTTCCTGTGATTCAGGCTTGCAACACTTTTCAGAAGTCCTCTTCCCAGTGACTACTCCTAAATTACATAGGGTCAGGTTGCGGGTCAGAATGTCGCCTCTTTTGGCAAGTACAGGCCTGGCTTTGGGTATAGTGGAACAATCTGTGGTCAAGCTGTGTACAGTTGACAAAATCTCTTGAGAGTCACTGAGGCTGGAGTGGAGTCACCCTCACTGTTTGCATTGTGTGGAGTTGGCATCACCGGAGATGGCCATCCTCAAGCTCAAGGCGACATCGCAAAGCTGACGTCTTTTTGAGCTGCAGCCACCTTTCATGGCTTTGGAAGGCTAAATGAACATGCCCCTCTATGCAGTGAAGTGTTGATTTGAATTTTCATTATACTGCAGCTCTGCATATTTTGCCTGTCACTGATCCATTTAGCTAGCTGAGGCATCACAGTATTGCACTCAAATTATTGTGAAAACATTTGCATTCTAATACTAAGAGGGCTTGTGTCCCTAAGTAGGATATAATGTAGCTATGTGCTTTGTAAACAACAATCCAGCAGATGCATTACCAGAAAATGAAGTGTATTCCCATTTTATATTGCAGATGGTAAAATATTTCTGAGATGCAGACAGCTAGAACAGCAGGGGTAGGGATTTGGTAGCAAATCTTTCCCCTTGCTGTGTAAAGAAACAATAGTTAAGGCTTTTAAAAATGTGGAGCCAAAAGGAGGGGGAAGGATCCAGTAAAAATACATTTCTTTTGGGAGGCTTCTTGATTTTATTTCTGTGGATGCTATCAGGGACATGTGTTTCTTGTTCTAAGCTTTAGCTTGTGTTTGTGTTAAGAACCTGAGTGAAGGCTCCCTTGAAGTGGGATGGGGCCTTTAAATGGATTGAAGAGGCTCTAAATCATTCTCAAAGACTTTTTCCTTTCTATCTGCTCTCCTTTCTTCCGTCTTGCTAAGTAACTTCTGCCTGCCAATGGACAAAACTCCGTCCCTCCTTACAGCAGGCCATGCAATGTGTGGGAACACCAGGCATGGTAATGTGAGGAGGGAGGTGTGATGTTCTCCCTAAACTGTTAGGCTGTGGAGCATACAGTGCTTTGCAACAGTACAAGTATCTTCCTGTCACCTCTGATGTGCTCCTCACTTCACCTCATAGCTTAAGGTCAGACTCAGTGGCACAGACCATGTGAGCACGACCTTTGGACATGTACAGAATGAGAGCTTCCCCGCTCCATTCTTTAGGTATACCAACATTATTAAAAGTACTTTTTAAAATGCATAGCTCAATTCTGTACTTTGCTGTTGGCTTTCTTATTCACAGATATTTCCTTTGGAGTGTTTTTCCCTTTAGAATGACAAAAAAAATCATGAAAAAATATGTTGAATGTTTGAGAAAGATTGGATTTGAGTTGCCTTTTCCAAAATGGAGGGGGTAGAGAGCAAAAGGAGACTTGCGCATGAAGTACCTTGAATACAGTTCTCTTATGGGAGGCTTCCCCCTCCCCTCTATGTTACAGAATTGCCATTGTAGGTCTAACTTTCCCATGTTTTGAAGAGTTATGTGGCCCTTCAGGCAGGACTATTCTAAAACCAAGATCTATATGATGGTATCCCATTCACACTTGGCCGAAGTGAAATGCTACCTCACACTGAAGGGCAGCATACTAATTGTGTTTTTTACAGTAAAGACTGGAGTAAAGGCCTCAATGGAAACAAGTTTCTATTCTTTCAGATGTTTCTGAAAGTATATCTCACTATGTATTTTATAGCTTAGAAGGACAGAACAAAATTTAGGGAATGGCAAAACTTTTGTCTTTTTTGGAATAAGTGGCTTTTGGAGCTACCAGTCTTGAGAACAATCTTTAGAATCCACTTAACATTTGCTGCTGCTTTGCCTGTACTGGCTTTTCCTTCTCTCTATCACTGTCCTTCCTTCATAGAGCCGCTCTGCTGTTCCTGATAGTCATGGAAACTTGGGGAGGGAACCAAACCCATGTGAAAAATCTTGTCCAGAAGGAATGTATCTGTTGCTAAATTTTCTAGCACTGTTTACAGTTTTCCTCCATGTTATTTATAAATTTTATATTCAGTGAATGTATATTGTCTTTTAAGGTAATGTTGCATAATGTTCACTTTTTATAGTGTCCTTTTATTCTAAACAGTAAAGTGGTTTTATTTCTATCACAGACATTCTGTCTCTGCTTCACTTGTGTTAGTTTCTGTCTACTTCAAGGGTACACAAAAGGATTTGCAAGTGGATTTATTCATTTCCTTCCCTTTTGTGATACCACTTTATTGGGCCCAAAGCAGATATTCCACCTTTGGCAACTCTTGTACTTTGGTAAAGATCCTTCCAGCAGTCACTCCCTCTTTTTAAGAGCTTAATGTAAGAATTGTTACTGGGGTTGTATGCTCAGGAGAGGTGAAATACCTGTTTTGAAGTTAACGTATCCCACTTGTTAACTGGCCATAGGGGGTCACTACAGAGCAAGGCAGTCATTATGGCTGTCCTATAGCACCAGTAGGGCCATGAAAGAACAGTTACCAGATTGCTGCAAATTCCTGTAAGCAGATCACCGGGGGGAAGGTTAAATGGTGTGTGCCCGTGGCAAAGGAAGGAAAGATTCATCTTTCAGATCTTTTCTGCTGTGGAATGCCAAAGCCTTGTGTACTCTTTTTAGGTATGCTGTTTTAAGGCTGGTTAAAAATGCCCTGTTGTCTTGAGTTGGAAGCTTCAAAAAAAAAAAAAACAAAAACATTTTTGACTAAATTAAAATGCTTACAAAAAGGGCCCTACTCTTAGAAACTTTCTCTATCTCACTTTTACTATAGGAAAATCTCTACATGGATGAAAGAAAAAGATATTTTTGGTCTGTTCTATGTTTAATCTGAAGGTTTAGAAAGTAAGATTTGGAAAGTTTTGGGCATAGAAGGATGAGGATGTCTTATGTGAGAACTCCATTGCTTAAAGTTTAGCACATTGCAAAGAAGTAAAACCATAACAGTAGTTATAAACACTTCCAGGGGGTCAGCCATCAAAGGACCACAGTGTATTTTATGAGTGCTAAGTGGTACAGCTTGAAAATGCCTCCAGGAAAGGGAAGAAAAAGAGTGGGATCATTATATTCCTATCTGACATATGGAGAAGCTGATGCACAGTGAGCAAGCAACTTGCAGAGGTGCTTGGTGGAGGATGACTGCAGTAAATGACTGCAGCAGAGTTTACTTGGTGTAGGTATTTGCCCTCTCAGGCTCTTGCAGCCCCAGATGCTGTGAAGGCGCACCCAGATAAGATCTAGAGAAGTTGTGTAGATTCATTCTGTGAGGTAAACAACCCCAACCTGGAAAGGGCTGGCCTGAATTTGCTCAAGTGGATTGTTGCTTGTGTAAATGTTTGGAAAGTTATTGGTTTAAACAAGATTACTCAAACATGCTTGTCCACAGTAGTGCTTGCGTTCAGATGATATTATCTACAGTTTCAAAACATCCTGTATTCTCTTGGAACTAAGCAATAGCATCTGCAGGTAGGTGATCAGTTATAAAGATAATAAATTTATGAAGTTCAGATCAATACTCTGATAAACCAAACTACTAGGCTGGCAACAAATGTGTTTACATGCCAAGGAATCAAGAATCGTATTCCCAGACAAGAAAATAATGCTAGAAGTGCTGGATAATATTTGCAACAAAACCTTAATCAATTCTTTCAAAATTACGGTTCCTGAAGTAATGGTCAGACAAAATCATAACTGTCCTGAAGCATCACATGCCACAAAACCCTCTTCATAAATCAGCAGGAATTATATACAACAGGATTTATCAACTATTTTGTCTTAAAAGTTTGCAGCAAAGTGTCACATAAAGTACCATCATATCTTGAGTAACACAGCTCATACCACTGCGTTACTTGCAATGTATGTGCGTGACTGCACTTACCTTTGTGATGTGCCTGTGAAATACGGAAGCACTGTTGTCTGCACATCATGGGTAGAGAACAGAGTATTGGAGAGAGGAGATGGACTGGTACCTCAAGGTATTCAGATACCTAGCGAGCACCAGTGGAGTTTTCCCAAGTTGCGAGTGAAAATTCAAAAGACTAGTCATCCTTTTAACCCAGGGAAAACAAGAGGCAGGAACAGTTTTAAACAAAGCCACTCGCTTTGCCATGTTGCCCAGGACTAACGGCACCTATACAGATCTCTTTGCAAGAGTTTGGTACAGTGCCCAGCAGGCACACAGGGCACTAAGTGTTTAGATGTTGACAGAAAGAACAGACCCCAGAGCCACTGTGTAAAGGAACATTACAAACTGAAACAAACTTCTTTTTCAAGAGCTCCCATGTACTTTGAGTACCTAGTCAGGCTGATAAATATTTCATGGATGGCAACCACGTGACGGATAGATCAAGCAAACTGACATTGTGAAAGAATCAAAGAATCACAGAATAGTTAGGGCTGGAAAGGACCTTAAGATCATCTAGTTCCAACCCCCCTGCCAGGGGCAGGGACGCCTCCCACTAAACCATGTCACCCAAGGCTATGTCCAACACGGCCTTGAACACCGCCATAGATGGAGCATTCACAACTTCCCTGGGCAACCCATTCCAGTGCCTCACACCTCATATGGCCCATTTCCCAAATTGTCAACATATTTTAAACAATTCTGTGAGGGAAAAATATCCACTTTATCCGAATGAAGTGATTTCTTGCTCTAAGGGATGAGCTTTTGTTGACCAAATTTTAAGAGCAACTTTTGCTTTGGTTTTGAGCCTGTTCTCATTTTTCAGGGTTCATACACAACCTGTGGAGGGCTGGGCAGGAAAGGAAAGAGGTTCCACAGCAGTGATTTTTGCATATTGCTTTTTAGCTAGTAATTCCCTGTAAGTAAAATTGAGACTCTTCCCAGCATCCCCCCTGCCACCTCTTGGGCCCAACTCATGTTTGTTGCTTCTCCCCCATCTATGCTGGCATCAGAAAAAAGCAAAGGTACTCACCATCTGCTTATGGCTTGGGAAGAACGTTTGGTCGACAAGGGGAAACTTCTCAGGACCCAGCGAGTTGAAGATTTTGATGAGCTGAGAGAACTTGGGGTGAGGGAGAGGGAACAAAAACCAGACAGAGTGGATGTTAGTGACTTAATGTGTAACATGTAAGTGCTTGCAAAATGTTCTGATACTGGTAGGGAAGTTGAGAGTGAGAGAAACATGTTGTTCCTTTCCCACCTTGCTTTCTTGACCTGAGAAAATATAAAGTTGCTGTATTTACCCAGGGCCAGGCCAACCTGTGTACAGAAACCTTGGACTGAGAGAGCAGAGAAGGGGCTCAAGAGCCAGAAAGGATCAGCTTGGATTTAGTTACAGATATGGTATGAACAAGCTGTGCTTTCCAAGTGTGGCTGGCGAGAGAGTGGGGGGCCCTGCTTGGTAGATGAAAGGTCTCAGAGGAGTGACCAGGCAGGAAATCAGTGCCACATTCATGGGCACAGGAAAATATATCAAAGCTCTTCCCTGGATCTCTGCCCCACAGCCAAATCAGAGCAAAGCATATTTCTTCCTTGTGCTGAAGGGAAGGAGAATTCCTCAGGCATAGAGATGTCTAGAGGGAATTGACAGTGCTACCTGGATTGGCTGTTAGACCAAGGAAGCATGAACACAGTGTCAATCATAAGTGACATTTATTATGAACCAAGGGTCTCCCAACAGTCCCCAGTGCATGGCAGGAGAAAGGGGGCATCATCTGCTAGCTCTGTCCCAGTGAGGTCTGAGGGAGAAATTAGTCTGTGAGGGTGGCATCTACAGAAAGCAGTATGTAACATCGACGGGGAAAGCAACAGTGCTGGTATTTCATGTGCAAGGTCCCCACCCGTCAGCATGAATTTCACCATTATCATTACTATTATAAACTGTTTATCATTAAGGACTTTTCCCAGCCAGACACAAAATTCCCCATGGCGAGACTGAGTTTTGATTTCTTTTCAGGTTCCAAAACTCCAACAGAAGTGCAGCACATCAAATTCTTTCTCAGTCTCAGCCATCTGTGAAGCAAGCAGACTATTCTGTACACTGTATTCAGCCCCCTTGTTCAATCTATCACTGATCAGCTGGAGAAAACCCCAGAACTCTATGAAAGGAACTTAACAACCACAACAGAAAATGTTGCTGAAGCACAGTTGATTTACCAAAGAGAATAAGAGGTAATATGTCCCAGAAACCTTTTGGATCACAAGAGCAACTTAGATTCTTTACAGTCACACACCTAAACACCCTACTTTCTTTCTGAAGAGGTACAGCCCCATTACCATGGACAATGCTGAACTGGCAATGCTGCTGGTGAAGTGGTTAGACCAGCAGCCTTGCAGAATAATAGAATAGTTAGGACTGGAAAGACCCAAGTAGCTTGATCATTTTCATGGATATTAAGAAGATAAAATGATTGAATAAGAATTTTGATTCCTGCTTGCGCTGGTAGACGTAACTATTCTCCACTGATGCCCTATTTGCAAAGTAACTTACAAACTGAATTTAGTTTCAAAGACTCCCCATAATTTGACAAAAGCAAGTTAAATTAGTAAAAGTCTCCAGTCTGAGCCAAGAGTCACTGTGGCACAAGTTCCTTGAAGTTTCTCATCAAAGGGATGCATTTGTCTTGAAGGAAATCTTTGTGTCACCTGAGGGAGGTAACACACAAATGAAGGGAAGGAGAAAAGGAAACAAGGGAAGGGCAAGAAGGCCTTTTTTTCTTCCCAGTAGCATCAGCTGCCTCATCTTACATGTTCTGAGCACTTTTGAGCAATGGCTGAAGCCAATAAATGTACCCCCAAGGTTACATTGCAGATAGAGGGTTATGTTTCTGCTGAGTTGCTACCTTAAGGGTTTCTGTCCTGGTCACCGGGCTAGTTAAGCAAAAGCATTTCTACATGAGAAGTTGAAACTTCACTTGGTGGTGGTGAAGAAATACCCCTTTGAGAGTTAAAGAGTAGTATGGATGTGAAAAACAGGATGCAGCCAGTGTGCAAAAGCTGAGGCTGCAAGGTGTGTGCCAGAGCCAAAGGGGTGGCTACCAGCAGATTTGCAAACAAATGTGAAGAATTCCTTCCCTAATCTCATAGGTTAAAACGTGGCATTTAAAAACCCCCAGAAAACATCAAGAGGTGGCATATTCCATCACTAACACCCCTCCCACCCCACATCAGCAGATAAGAGAAAAACTCCCCATGTAGAATGATTATTGTTGGCAAAGAGAGTATTGATGTTGGGGAGGGAGGACAGCTTGCTCCTCTTAACTACTTGCACTAGCTCTGCACATCCTAGAGAAGAAAAATAAAGGCCTGTTTTGACTAGGAAAGTGAGCAAACAGGGCTTAAAAATTAAACAGAATGAGGCAGAGACAGGGAGAGGACGAAAAACACCCTGGCTGAGAGCAGCACATGGCCCTTGGTGCCCATGAACACAGCACTGGTGAACCATGGACATACATTTATCCTAGGGAAAGAGCTCTAACAAAATAACTGGAGCAACTGTGCAGCTGACAGACAGACTTGTTCCTTGGGGTTCCTTTTGAAGTATACAGATCTTGGCTGTTGCTGAAATAGCAAGTTTCACAGGGAGAGATGAGAGGCTCAGCCATCTGGAAGCCTCTTCCATCGGCCAAGTGTGTGAAAAGGTCTGACCTTGGTATTGGCCCTCCTGGGAAAATTCCTTCCCTTTTGCTATCTTTTTTCTGCCAGTTGTTAGGGACAGGATTTTGGCAAAAAGACAGCCATGTTACATGGTACAGCAGCCTCTTAGATACCTGATAGCAGGGCTCAAGTAGCACCTCCCAGTGCATTTTAGGTGGATTGGAATGTTACTATCAGCAGCTTAGTGAGTTGTAACTGCCCCTTCCACACTTTGGTACCAGTTGTTACTTGCTGAGTTTCCACTTATTTTAGTGAGATTGTGCCCAGACTGCAGAGCAAGACAGGGTGCAAGGCAATGTGGCACAGCCAGGTCTTAAGTAACCAGAACAGGTACGGAAGTGAAATGCCATGCCTTGCCTGGCTGGCTGTACATCAAGGTTACTTGTGGGGAGTCTTTATTGAGAAATAAAAAGATCCATTCAGAGGATCTATTTCGCTCTTGTGAGACCCCACCTGGAGCACTGTGTACAGTTCTGGTGTCCTTAACATAAGAAGGACATGGAACTGTTGGAGCAAATCCAGAGGAGGCCATGAGGATGATCAGGGGACTGGAGCACCTCCTGTATGAAGACAGGCTGAGAAAGTTTGGGCTGTTCAGCCTAGAGAAGAAAAGGCTATGTGGAGACCTCATAGCAGCCTTCCAATATTTGAAGGAGGCCTACAAGTATGACAGAGAGGAGCTCCGCATCAGGAACTGGAGTCATAGGACAAGGGGTAATGGGTTCAAACTTAAACAGGGGAAGTTCAGGTTAGATGTAAGGAAGAAGTTCTTTACTGTAAGGGTGATGAGGCACTGGAATGGGATGCCCAGAAAAGCGGTAAATGCTCCATCGATGGCAGTGTTTGAAGCCAGGTTGGATGGAGTCTTGGATGACATGATCTAGTGTGAAGTGTCCCTGCCCATGGCAGGGTGTTGGAACTAGATGATCTATCTTAAGGTCCTTTCCAACCCTAACTATTCTATGATTCTATGATCTGAAGGCCTTTGCATATTTTGAAAGTGCCTAGGTCACCAGGTAGCTTATCTCCCTTGACAGTCAATAAATTTTGCTGAGAATCTCTTGGGCTCCATTAAGAATTTGTTTCCTGCAGTCTTACAGATGCAAAAGTTGCCTGGCAATTACGAATATTAAATGCATGCATGCAGTATGAGTACTACTTTGAGTGCTGTTGGTATCGCAGCTTTTCTAACACAGAAATTACAATTACTGGTTGAGGCGTTGTCTTTAGTGTGCTTGTAACATTCTTTCACAATAATTCTTAAATCGCCTTAAAACTTAGATGTTTCTCTCTGTGTGAGACCCCCCTGAATACTCTTTTTATTTCAGAAACACACAAATAATGCCCGCATTTAATGCAAATTTTAACCTTTTAAGAAATATGTGTATTTCAGTGCTGGAAACCTGGCAAATGTCATTAAGAAGCGGGGCTGCATGTTTGAGTAAACTCAAAACCCAAACTCAGCTGATTGTAATTAGAGTTGCTGAGAAAAAACATCGTTGCAAATTGCCAAGGAAAAAAAGTCTCACTTCCATCCACCCTCCAGAAAATCATAAACATTTCTATGAAATGGAACCATTTTTGGAAAGAATAAAAAGGGAGAGTGAAAAGCACATTTCCCAGGGGTATTTAATTTCATTTCTTCATGTATCTCAACTGTTTTCTAGGTCCAGAATGTTTCCAGTAATCTGTATTTTGCAGATCCCTTATTTTGAGATGCCTGTTTTGCAATCAGAGTGGAATATACACCAGAGTTTCTGTCCCTATCTCTAAATGAGATACCACAAAATCAGTTTTCTCATTCTGCTGCCATTGAAGCTTTCTGCCCTCAAATGCAGAAATCACAATCTTTACCTGAGTTTCAGCCTCATAAAATGTCCAGGATGCCAAATACCAGATCAGGTCCCACCTGAGCTCTTAGGTTACTCTATGCACTATAATCATGTGTTTGGGGGTGATGTGTGTGCAGGGGCAGTAGGGAAAGAAGGCATTTTGCAAACGTGTTTTAAGTGTTTACAAGTGGTTTCCCTGGCTCCTCTGGGAAGGCTGTCTGAGCCAGCTGTATTCCCCATGAGGGAAGCATGGAACAATTGCACCCAGAATAGCTACAGCCAAGTTACTGGCAGAGCCAATTTCTCCCACACTGCCTTGCCAGCCCTGCTTTTCCTTTTCTTTTCTTTCTTCTTTTTTTTTTTTTCCCAATGTGCTGAGTTTGTTTGTTTTCTTTTATTTTAGACTCCTAAAAATAGACCTGTTACATCTTGAGTCCCCTGTACACCATCAGAAACGTAATTATAAGGCATGAGTCGAAAAATGCCAACTAAATCCTGACTAACTCAACCCCAAAATCAGATAGGATAAACCACATGGCTGTCTTCCTCAGCAAAAGCTGGAATAAAGGCGTAGGCTTTTTGTCTGGTCACCAGGGTCATAGAATCATAGAATCAACTCAGTTGGAAAAGACCTTTGAGATCATCAAGGCCAACCATTAACCCAGGACAGCCAAGGACACCACTAAGCCATGTCACTGAGGGCCTCATCTACATGGTTTGTGAACACTTCCAGGGATGTTGACTCCACCACTTCCCTGGGCAGCCTGTTCCAATGCCTGAACACCCTTTTGCTGAAGAAATTGTTCCTAATATCCAATCTAAACCTCCCCTGGCACAACTTGAGGCCATTTTCTCTTGTCCTGTCACTTGTTACCTGGGAGAACAACCCCCACCTCTCTCTATCCTTCTTTCATGTAGCTGCAGAGAGTGATAAGGTCCCCCCTGAGCTTTCTCTTCTCCAGACTAAACACCCCCAGGTCCCGCAGCCGTTCCTCATCAGACTTGTGCTCCAGACCCTTTACCAGTTCTGTTACCCTTTTCTGGACACACTGCAACACCTGGAGCATCTCCTGCCCTCCATCCTCATCAACCTTGGGGTCTGCAGAGCTGTTTCACATATTTTCATTTTTCTCTTCTGGATGCTACATAGCAGGTTTTCCCCCTTTTAAAATATGTTATCCCAGAGGTACTACCACCATTACTGATGGGCTCAACCAGCATTGAAACAGTTGGCATTGGCTCCATTGGACATGAGGGAAGCTTCTAGCAGCTTCTCATAGAAACCACCCTTGCAGCCCTCTGGCTACCAAAACCTTGTCACACAAAGCCAAAATGACACTTTTCCCTTTCGTTCTGCCTCTTTCCCATATCTCTGTCATTCTATATTCTAACTTTTTCCTAGACCTAGCAGCTGAAGAAATCATCTCTACCTTTCTTGACTTTCTTTTAACATAATTTCCTCACAACAAAGCACTAGCCAGAAAAAGCAGGAAGAGAAGACAAGTGCAGTTTTCACTTCTGCAAGGAATGGATAATCTTAGGCTGTGGCACCTGGTTACCACAAGTGTACATCTAATAAAAGATGCTAGAAATAGCATAGTTCAGACACTTTGTAAATCAGCGAATGTTAATGTCTGTTTTAAATGTGTTTTTATTGTGTTTTGGTCAGGACAGAGATGTGCTACTATTGAGCTGATATTATCAATCTATTACTACTCACCTACTCTGCCTTACAAGTGCTGCTGTACTGTTAACTGTTTGTGACACATTAGAGTTTGGGACAGGTGAAGCGTTTTACTCAGGGTGAGGAAAGAACACCTTGAAATAATGCTACAGGGCTGGCTAAGGAGCAGTGTTGCTAGTTTTCCTCTCAGGAATTCCCAGCAGAATTCCTAAGGTATTAGGTGGTGGTTTTAACCTAAAGAGATGAATTCCCATGACTGGAAGCTAAGTTTGGTGCTTTATCATAACCAGATATCAACTTTGCAGTGTTGGCATGCAGTAGAGGTGGCTAGGCACTTACCACCCAAGGCTTGCTGCAGAAGTTGTAGATGGAATAGAGGGAGTTGACTGTGTGGATGCCACCGTACTGGAGGCCGATGATGAGGCTGCGGAAGTCCTCTCCCAGTGCCATGCTATAGGCATGCTGCCGAATCAGGACAAAGTCCGGCTTGAAGGACCTGCAAGAGACAAAGGGGGATGACGTTTTGCTTTCAAATGCTCAGTAACAATTCCAGCCTCCCCTTGTTCCTTTTCCAGCCTTCCCTTTCTTTTCATTAACACATGTTGCTCTCCTTTGGGCTGTTCGTCATGGGCTGCTTGCTTTTGGAGGCAACAAAGCAAACAAAAAAAAATCTAGTCATCTGAAAGGGGAAAAATCCAACATAGCTGCAAGTGTGAGAGCACAGAAACAGGCCAAACAGATTCGCTGCAGTTTCCATGTCACTCAGGCATGCACAGGAACAAGCTACAAGCGGAGCCAAGGGTCATAAATTCACTGGTGGGGGGGTTCTCTTTTCTTTCTAAAAGCTTGGCCATATTTGGCAAGCTCATTGCAATGTGCGACGCAGATGAGGGAGCAAGTTTATTTCCTGATGGTTGAACTGGATATTGAAGCAATGCCCAGAGGGTGGGAAGATCATAAGAGATTTCAAAAAGCTATTGTACACATCCATACATTGACACACATTATTCCTTTTATCAGTTTACTACATACGCAGCACATCCCAGGCTCTTACGGCTGTGAGTCAACAAGTAAAGGGCAGGCACGGTAATGTAATTAATCAAATGAGCAGAGTCCCTCATCCAGTGCTGTGACTCATGGCATGGACTTCCAGAATATTATTTAGTGAGACTAGGGCTGGGACTCCTATGGTTCCACAGCAGCAAACACACAGAAAAGCAAGGTCCTTTTCTAGCTAAGCCAACAGGCGATGAATTGTGTTTCAAACAGCCAGATTTCATTCCTTGCTGATGCTGTGTCTTTGGAGCCATTCAGAAATCTCTGGGAACAGCAGCTGGAAAAGAAACTGTTCCCAAAATGGAGCTCAGCAGTTTGTTCTTGAAGGCATGGAGGGGGCTTTTCCACTGAAACAGGGGATTATTTTATACTTTAATGGAGGTTGTATCAAGGACATCGGAAAAATTTCCATACTGTACAGAAATGAGCTTTGCAACCAGGTCCCATTACCTCACTACCCTCCAACATTTTCCTTACTAAGAGACTATAATTTCTATCCTTTGGATGTATGAGCTGGAAATACTTTGGGTTTATAGCCCCTATTTATATTTCCATCATTCTGGCAGGGAAATCCGAGATGGTGACTCTGGGACAGATTGTGGCAACAAACACTGTGTACAAAATCCAGTGACAGCTTTGCTGTTTTAAAGCTGTTCATTCTGGTTTTTGGCCTTGGACTTTTGTTATCGCCAGAGACATGGTGAGGAGCATGCTCTGCTTTTGTTATGCAAGAGGCCAAGCTTTGGAAATGTTGTGATTCCCTCCCATGGAGAATTTTTCAACCCAGGCATGTTCCCTAATGTACTTGGCACCAAAGTTGGTGCTTTCCTCCAGCAGCGAGATGCATAATGAACATTGGGAGGGCTGCGCTATCACTGTGCAGTTGATTTATGGACCTCCCTGATGTCAATGGGGGTGAGGCAAGTGGTGAACCCCTGCTGAGAAAGAGCAAGTGAATGAAAATCTTGGAAAGCTTGAGTGGCTCCATTCTGCTGGATTTGCCATGCAGAAAGTACCCCAGAGGCAGGCACAGGACCTCAGGAAGGATTAATCAGCTTCCTAGGAATAGGACTTGGTATGTGCACTGAGTTACTAAACAGTGGTGGTGCCCGGTAGGCAGGAGCTTCAGGCATGTCTCTCCTTCATCCAGCTTTCTGAGTGTATGAAGAAGAAAATAATCCCAAGTCTTTCCCCAGGCTTGATTTAGGGAACAGCACTTAACTGGGGCTGCAGGGTAATGGTTCAGAATATTGTTCCAGTCTCCCCAGAAGAAGCAGCTGTATTTGCCCTTGAACATTTCCCCAAACACCCCACTGTGGGGATGGAAGCAAATGCAAATGATCATGGCCAGCTCTGGGGTGGCGGGGAGTACACACAGCAGCTGAGAAACTGCCTTCAATGGCTTTACTTCTGCCAGCCAAAGACTTCGGGAAAAAAACTCTTGTCTTTACGTATCCTGGCAAAGGAAGAGTTTCTCAACTTAGAAGATGGACACAAGAATAGAGAATTGATGTAGAAAAGCCTATTCTCAAACTCTGCATCATGTAGGAAGGCAGAGCACTCTCTCATGCAGCTGATGAGGAGTGAATCTCTAAAGGGAAGGTGGACACTGAATCCCTGTTTTGAGTTGCAGGACAATGAGGATGTTCCCATGGATACTGAGAACAAGGCAGAGGAGTGCAGGGCCTGGGACTAGCTGGGAATAAACATCAGCTGGAGAGCCCTGGAGTCTGGGAGAGGTCTGTAACAGAGACATTGAGACCTGTGGCAATATGTGAGAAAAGGAGCTAGGAAGGACAGCAGGTAGTAAAAGGGAAATGAATAGTCAGGGTAGGAGTGGCAGTACAAAAACTGAGTAACTGGGCATACCAGTGATCTGGGGAGAAAAGCGTTCAATTGCTTCACACAAGAATTCTTGCTTTTTTTTGGTAGGCAATTACTTTTGCAAGCTACTGCTCATTCTCAGAGTGTAAAGCTTAAGCTAACAGAAGCGAGCCTTGGATTTGGAATAGCTAGTAGCATAACTATTTTCTTTGCTAGCTCAACCCAACCCAATAACATCTCCCATGTCAGAAACCTGAAATCCTTGGCAGACAGACAGGCTAGGCAAAAGTCCCACATTTGAAGCACCTTTGCCAAAACTTTTGTGTGAGCCAAACTCAGTAGCGCCTACTGTGCTGAAATCCTTAGCACCCAAGTCCAGCAGGCATGGGAAAGCTATGACAGGAGCATGTACCTTTCCTTTTCACCAGATCTGTCAAGCCAGGTTTGGATGACCATGAGTGGTCTTGAGTACAGCTGTACCTAGACCCCTGCTAAAGACAGGTCATGGGAATGGGTTTGGCCACAGAAAGAATGCAGGAGAGCCCATCTGAAGATCTAATGGACAGGAAGATGAGATAGGTAAGTGGGACTAAATGTAAAGCACAGAATTAAAGCATGTGGCTAATAAGCTGCTCTCCGCATGTGGGTGTGCTGCCCTTCATGGGCTGTGCGGCAGACATCTTCCTGAAGTTGTGAATCCTCCTTAGCACGATAGCCAGATGAATGAAGCTTCCAGGAGAAAGCTAGAGCCCTTCTTTGGCCACAGCCCTTTTATAGAAGCTTTTTCTCAGGCCCCAAGAACCCGGTTCTCATGTAGAATCTGGCTCTTACCACTGCCTGACAAAATAAAGGCCACTGAAATGCATGTAACAGATTCCCAGAGTGGTGTAGAGATAAAAAAAATTCTTTTTTTTTAAAAATAATTATCTGTGAGACTGGAAAATTTTCATTTTCAAATTGGAATAGCTGGTGAAATTTACTTTTCCTCTGGAATGGAAAGGTGCTTTCCTTTCAGCTTGTGTTGCCACAGGTGATGGCCTCTGCCATACACAGCATGAGCCTTTCAGTGCTCCAAGTGGTGTGCAACAACTGGACAGGCCACCTTCTAGAGTGAAGCAGCTCCCCACAAGTCCCTTTGCTTTTCTCCCTTTGCATTTGTCTTCTTGTTCCAGATGCTAGCAAAGGCATATGGCAGCCTCTCAGTCTATCTCTCCCACTGGCAATAAAGATAGGTCAGTTATTACCAGAGTCAGTCAGCCCTGAGCAATGGTGAGTATCTGGCTAGGAAGCTGCTAGTGCTGCCAGTTCTGAGAATGGACTCTGGTTCTGTGGTGCAAGATGCTTACCTGCATTTAACTAAGCTTTTTTCCAACTTGTTCTAATGCATTTTAGCAGTCTTTTTCTTTCCTAGCAGTAAAACTATAGAGATAAACCTAAGTATAAAGGCTGGATACCAAATACCTCATAGGAAGAGGTCTGACTGAAGAACATAATTTCTTAGGTTAGACACATCCACCCTTAAATCTGTGACAGTATTAGCTGTTGTGGAAATAGTTTTGTCAGAAATGACAAAAAACTATATAAGAGATTCCTGATGTAAAATATAGATATTAAACATCTCAGGAACTGTAGTAGCTATTCTGGTGCCCATATGTCTAACTTCTCTAACTATGAGATGGGGATCAGCTCTGAAAAGATCATCAATAACATTTCTCTGCAGAAAGCAGGTCCCTGGCATGCTTTGGGATAGAGAAGATGATGACAGCAAATACTCCTGGAAGGTTTAATGCTTTACACTTCTGCATATAATCCATAACTCTGGCTTTCTTCCTGGTCCTTCCGCTTTTCTTACTAAAGCACAAAGAGCTTCATGGACACAAAGAAAGAACACACAACCATAAATTATGTTGCCAAAATACATTGTAATGATCCCTTCCACTGTGAATAATCACCTGCAGCCAAAGGGTAGATCTGCTTTATACTTTAGCACCATGATGGGTTTAGAGAGCTTTTTGCCTGTGCTGTTAGAGAAGAATGGGCTCTCCTGCTCTCTTCCTGAAAGAGTGCCAGTCTTGCAAGACACTTCATCCCTTATATTGATAGAAAAAGATCTTCCCTGGACACTGAAGATGCACATCTTCACCTTGCATTCTGCCTAACCACCGTTATTCAAGGAGTTTTTTAGTTCAGTTTTCTGACACTTCCCAGTGATCAGCATATTTTGACTTAGTTCTCTTCCAAAGCCTTTCCTATCTGCTTGGCACAACACAGACAGGAAGAAAAATGAATAAATAAACAATATGATACAAGCTTTGCATTACTGGCAATTGATGGAGCCTTCAGGCAAGATTCTGAGACTTGTCTCCAAGCTGTAAGTGGCTGCAACTACCTGAAAGTTCAATAATCCTTCCAACTATGCAGTGCCTCAGATGCCTGAGAGCTAATAAAAAATGGCATAAACAAATAGGGGCAAGTTCTTTTTGTCCTTTGCTTGAGTGTTACTAATATTGCTATTACACTATTGACAATATGAAATCTATGACATTTTCACCTATCATGTTAAATTTAAATGTTATGTTGGATGTCACAGCAAAATGGGATATTTGCTAAGAAAAAAAATCCCGTTTCAATCAAAACCTCCTGTCATACTTTTCCACAGAAAGAAGTAAACCCTGCTGAAGTTATTCAAAGAAAGACTGAATGTGGTTGTTTATACAGAGCTGGTTTTAGAGAAAGAAGGAATCAACATAGAATAAAGAATGACTTCTCTTGGCCAGGCTGGAGGAGAGGAGCATGGAGTATTTTGGGACACTGTAAAAGAAAATGGCTGGGTTAAACCCATAGGGTTTGGGGGAGGGAGATAAGTTTTGCAAAAGCAGCAGGAACCAGGAATCATGGTTGCAGCAGAACCGGTACCACTATATGCAGATGAGGACACCCGGGAAGATGCTCTCATTGGCTTCTCAGCCACAGGCAAATGATCAATGAGCCATAAAATTGCACGTCACACTCTCTCTGAACTGTACTGTGGCAGTCTCCTAAGTCTGCCATATATGTTACTTGTAAACTGATCAACCTTGACAAGGAAAAGCATGTGGACCCAGATAATGGCTCAGGTAGTACCAACCACACCTGCCACCAGCGGCTTGCTTTCAAAATGCTTGTGACACTAAGCTTTTACAGAAAGTGGTCCAAATACTTTCCAACATAGAATCATAGAATAGTTAGGGTTGGAAAGGACCTTAAAATCATCTAGTTCCAACCGCCCTGCTATGGGCAGGGACACCTCCCATTAAACCATGTCACCCAACATCACAGAATAAAGACATGGAGTAATTTATGTCAGACAGAACTTCTGGAAATCATCATCTGGCCCATTTGCTCATTTCAAGGCTAACTTTAACATGACATTAGGTTGATCAGTGTCTTATCCCAGCCAGAGTTTGAGTATTCCTAAGGATGAAGATCCCCTATCATCTCTGGGCACTTGTTCCAGTATTTGACCACCCTCACTGTGGAATATTTTTTATATTTTAATTAGAATTTCACCTGTTGCAAACTGTGTCTGTTTTTTTTCTATTTCCTTTCACTGCACACCTTCAACAAGAGTCCAGTTCTGTACCCTCCTCTTAGCTGCCTGATGACTGTAGATGGATCCCCCTCAGCCTCCTCTTACAGACCAAACAAAGGCATTTCTCAGTCTCTCCTTCAGTGTCTTCAGACAAGTTCAATGAATTTGGTGGCCTTTCACTGAACTCGTTCCAGTCTATCAATGTCTTTTTTGTACTGAGCAGCCCAGAGCTGCACTCAGTGCTTGTCTCATTAGGTACATGCTTGCCAACAACTCCCAGTGAGCCACAGGGCTTCTTCCCCTCTAGGTCCTTTTGTGAAGAGCTGTTTTCTCTCCAGCTGCCCCCCAGCAATACTGTTGTTATTCCTCCTTCATCACAAGACGGCAATTGTCCTTACTGAACTCCATGAGGTTTCTGTTGGACCACTTCCTTAGTTGTTGAGGCAGTTCTGCCCTCTGGCATATCTATCGCTCACCACTCTCCAGCTTGTTGCCATCCACAATCTTGTCGAGGCTGCACTCTGTCTCAGTATCAGGTCATTGATGAAGATCTACCTTGACCAGTATGGCACAGGTACAGCAGGACTTGGCCCTTCATTTCTCTGTTAGCCATTCCCTGGAAGAAGCCTTAGTAAATACCCATGTATAAAGGAGACAAATTAGGGCAGGATTGAGGAAAGGAAAATAAAGCTGATCAAGACTGAAGCAATCTACATCAGTCTTTAATCATTCTTGCATTCAGCCCAGGATTAACTAATTAATAAGTGCTCTAGGTTCTGGAAGCACATTTCTTATTGGAAAGAATTACTGTAAATGCGAAAGGGGCCAGGGAGTAGTTTAGTCTCTGAGATGCTCTCCACCCTGGTCTGCTCAGAGTGACTTTTTCTTTCTGGCAGCTGCCTGCAAGCCAAATGTTTTCCCAGTAACTGTCAGCATCCTGCTTGCACCTCGGCTGGGAGCCAGCTGCTGGGGAGGTGAAGGGGGACATTATTCATCAGGGAAATCTGTCAACCCCAAAGGGAGAAGCAGGTCTCCAAGCAGATGTTTAGCAGCAGGAGCTGAGGTGGAAACAACTGAGAATAAATTCCTAAATAAGCATATTCCAACTCCTCTTTTTTAGCTTCTGCTTAAAAATGAAAGAAAAAAAGGTCTGGGAAAGGTATGAGGAGGGGGGAGAATATTAGTGAGAGGTGATGGTAAACTATCCACCATGTGGAAATAACTTCTTGGTTTATAACTGTTTACTCAAGGTGATATATTGCTTTATGCATAACTGCAACTTGCCAGGGTCTACCCTATTTGACATCTTGTCCCAGCCCATTGTCTCTGCAAAGTATTTCAAAAAGGGAAGTGGTCATTTCGCATGTTGGTGTTTCACTTAAAGAGCACTTTTGAAAGCTTACTCGCTGTTACACGTAGTTCTCCGTTACATGTACAGATTGTCATGCCATCAATACAAAAATATTACCCAAATGTTGCTCAGTGTTAAATATACAGCACATATTGCACTGTACCATGTGGCACATACTGTGAATTTTGGGAGAACCAGGAGCTCAACACATTTTTCCATCTGGCTTCTAGAAACCTAAACTCTCCCAATCAGTTTCTCCCTTTTTTTCTCTCATCTGCATGCTTGCAGAATTTTTCAGAATTTTAGGTTGGCAGTAACAAAAAAATAGAATAAGATATTCTAAGAAATTAAACCAATTAGATCAAGAGTTAAATTAAGAGATAGGGACTATACAGAGCCTAAGGTTCCTCTTTGACACAAGCTTCCTGGAAGATGAGAAGCTAGAAAGTAGCCCACTTCTTACCAATATGTCCTACACCACTGTTTAGGGACAGTAGCTACTCCCATGACCTCCCTGGCTATCCTTCCTGTATAAGAAGTGCAAGAAACCACCAATTCTCATGAATGAATAGCCCTTGAGAGACAGGTAAACATCCATCTCCTAGCAATGTGCAGCCATTGTGTGGTGAGAAAACCCATGTGCTTCTTTCAGGGAGCAGTTTGTCGATGGCCCTGTGGGGTGGGTGAACCTACTGTGGAGGGAAAAGAGGCAGTGGGCAAAGGACAGTGTCCTCATTGGACTTTAAAGAGTCTTGCATCCTGGATCAGGCAGACCTTTTTTAGCCAGCGTACAAATCTCCTGGGGTCTGCAAGCTCTGAATAGCAGGAAAACACCTGATACTGGGATATCCAGTTTCTTCCCTGTTGCTCCCATGTAGAAGGATTTCCTTCCTCATGTTGTGATTGCACTGTAACTTGTAGTGCAAAAATATGCTCTGGGAAAAAAGCACTCTCAGGTCTTAGCCTATTTGGGATGGTGATTCAACAGGCTGCCGTCTGGTTATCAGAGTATGGAGCATAATGGAAGCACTCTATCAGCTGGAACCAATGGGAAAGTCAATGTTAAATGAATGAATGGGCTTGTATAGAGGAATTAGAGCATCCACTGACTCCACCACAGCTGCGAGAAAAGCATATCTTTCAGGAGGAGCTGGGTGACACATGCACCTTCTTATACAAACAGGCCAAATTCAGACAAGGCCTATAAGACTAGACACCACTTATGGAAGAGATCCTTCTGCACAGCAAGGCTTTGTTCTCAATGCTCAGCTCCTGCTAGAGCCATTGCACCATGTAGGGTCCTCCTCGTTTCAGACCCTGGGCACCTCATGGTCTATCAGGTATTGTCGGTACTGTGGTATTACAGTGAGTATGCATAAGCACACTCAAAGTGGTATGACCACCACTGTGGTGGGTCCCATGCAGACACACAAAAATGTGCTTTCTCCCCTAGATGATCAGCCCCAATGGCAAAAGAGCCAGCTCCACAGGGTGACAGGAGATGAGAGCAGTCTGGTAGATGATTAATTCATATCCTTAAAAGTCTGAAATGCTCTCAAAGACATTAGTATTCCCCATGTAAAAAAGCTGTCCAGATTTTCAACATATCCCTGTCTTATTCCCACATCTACTGGAATTAATAGCTGAAGGCTTGTAAAGCCCAAAAGGCAAATACAGGACTGCATTTAATCTAACACAGAGGCTGAGATCATAGTTTAGGAGTCTAAGCGCTGTTGTCAGAAGGAGAGACAACCCGAATTCTCATTTATACTAAGACACTTTGATAATATCCTGAAAGCATAAATGCACCTCAGAGTGGGTGCTGTGCCAGCACTGACAGCCCCTTTGCACTGTGGAAACACTGATAGGAAGGGCCCTACAGAGAAATGAAGACAAGTGAAAATGAAAATCCTTTTCCTCATGTCTAATCTCACTAGAGGTGACACAGCCCAAGAGCTTTCTATGGTAAATGAGACTCCAGACAGTTCATTCTGTTTGCATGTGTAGACCTGTGCAAAAGGAAGTTGTGCATGCACTGGAAGGAGGATGAGGAATCCCCCCAAGTGTTTTAAAAGCAGGCATCATCCCATGCTTGCTTTTTCACACTGTGTGGTAGTCCAGCCATCGCACCCAGAAATTTCTCCATTTCTTTGTTGTGAAGGGGTAGCTGTGTTTAAGCTGGTGAGGAATCCTTTGAGATGAATAAGTACCACTTCCCGCTTCCTACATTTAACTTTTCAATGGGAAGCTCTGGTGCCAATTTTACCCAAAGAAGTGTTGGGGTAAGAAGAACCAACATTTTGGAGGTTCTGCCCTGGCTGAGCCCAGTGCTGCTCCTGGACCCCAGATCATACCCCTGCACTGTCCTCAGTGAGGGCATGTGCTACAGACCACTGAAATAGGAAAGTGCTTGCTAGGGACTGTGTAAGGTATTCCATGGCCAGTTCTTTTTCTTCTATCTATGAATAAAATGTACTGAATGGGCTGATGGAGCCATCATACCATGGTCAGACTGGAGCTGAAAAAGCACATGAAGTTTGTTTTAGATTTGTAAGATGATGGTCTTTCTCTCCAGTAGCACATTTCACTGAGACTACCAAATCCCTTACCCCATCCTGCAGATGTGCAGAACTTCGTAGTTAAAAAAGAGGAGGTGAAGACCCAGAATCACATTACTGTAAAATGAAATTTGGGAGATGCACTTATTTGAAATCCAGGCAAGCAAACTATTGCCTGGCTTCAGTTGTTGTTTGTTAGCTTGTTTGAAGCTACTTGTTTCAACATACACAGTCTAACACTCATGGAGATCTGCATACTTCCATTTCCTTGTTCTCTTTAAGTCTTTCTAATTGACAACAATGCTCCTAAATCTCACTTTAATACATTTTTTTCTCTAAATTTGCCTGAGGCAAGCCTAGGGCTTCAAGGAACATTATACTTTCTTATTAGGAGATTTATCTCCCAGGTAAAAGAACCACAATTCTTCCCTTGTGATGTTCAAGTCAGTTGGCATAGGGACTGAAAGAATGCATTAGCTCCAAGGTGTCAGAAGGGATCAAGGGATCAGCAAAGAAAGAGCTTTGACTTAATGTGCAAGAGTATGCCCTCAGTTTGAAGAAAGAACTAAAAGACCTGCTGCATAATGACAGAATTTAATAGGCTAATTGTTAGATAGTTTATCAGTTAGCATAATTTCAAACTCAAGAGAATAGCTCCATGGTTGCTTTATTATTATTATCATTGTTGTTCTTGTTGTAAACATGTATTACTTTATTGACTTAAAATTTACTGGTCTGCAGTACATTCACTGTCTTTTGACTACATCAAGAGTCATGCTCTGTTGCCTTCGTTTTGAAGAGGAGTATGAAGAAGTCATGGGTCCTGCAAGGGGGAATCCCAAATGTGCCTGTAAGCAAGATGTCATCGTATTTCCTTCCTGTAACTTCTCAGTGGGATTTCCAAGGGCTTTGAGTATTAAAAAATCATAATGAGTCTTATAGCTTTCTGTCTAGAAACATTCTGACTTGTGACTGTTTTGCTTAATAATTACCAGAGGCCTAATAAGTGATGGAAAAAGATGTCATCAGCAGCAGGGCTGGTGCACACATGTCAGTTGAAGGTGTCCTGTGCAACGTCTGTCTGCGGTTGGGCATGCTGAGAGGTGTCTGTAGTCAGGCAGGACAAAGATGTGGGGATGGGAAACTTGGATTGAGAAGCAAGCTGCACCTATGAGGATGGGTGAAGAGCCTCCACACAGCTCAGAAATTCGCCTTTGAAAGTGAAGAAGAGTTTTTATTTTCTATAGGTTCTAGGAGTGGTTGTGGCTTGAGCTCCTAACCCCTCTGAGCTGAGCAGGACAGAGGCACAGTGGCACAGTCTGCAACCAAATGGCTAGTGCTTGTAAGGACTTGTAATAAACCATGGACAACACATGCCATATAAATTGGGTATCGAGACAAGCACGTATTTACCAAATCCATTTCCTACCACACAAATGCATGTGTCCTTAAGCATGCATACACAAACCCAAAAAACCTGAACTAATGTCATTCATAGAGACATACATTTTCATATATAAATACCCATGCAAAAAGGCCAGCTGTGATACCTGTGTATTTACTGTGAGCAGAAACATGAACACCATGTCCCAGACACTCTTGTGAAATAAATTTTGTCTTCAGTTTCAGTTTAATAGCTCAAGATCTTCCTGCCAGATGTATGAATGGCTTTGGGAGGCAAGGGAAGGAAAATGAAGATGCGATCAACCTAGGAAATGGTTTTCGGAAACCTTCCAGCATCATGAGCAAGCAAAAGCAAGAGTACATTAGCATGGCGCACTGTCTAATGGATGCACCAGAGGCTGGTTCATGGGACATAAGCTTTGTTTCACTGAGAAACAGACATTTGTGGGATGAGAGAAAGCAAATGGATGCAACAGACTCAACCTTAAAAAATTTTAGCAGAGCCTTGTGAAATTGCACTTAAGAATGAATGGAGATTAAGAGCTGTCAAGACCTGAAATAAATTGATGGACCACAGTCATAGCTAATTGACAGTGACAAGTGTTGCTTTGCACTGTTTGGACTGGAAATGACATCTTGAGAAATTAAACTGAGGCTAGCACACTCAGAATCAGTTTTTCAGCTGTTCTAATAATCTCTTTCAAAAATATCCCTGCATGTTATATTATGTGTCTATAGCTTTATTTCTGAACTAGAAGCTAACAAACAAAAGCGTTGACTAAATGTGTGAACAATATTAAACTTGGAGACACTGTATGCATCGAAAAGCACAAAAGATTTGTACAAAAGAAGTGGGGAGACTAGAAAAATGGACTGGGAATAGAAATGAGATTTCAACATGAGCAAAGAAAAACTGGTTTTATCAAGAATGAAATGTAGAGTTAAAAGTTGTAATGACAGAAACTCATTAAGGTAGGCTTGGGAATAAAAGGGTAAGAGGTAATATCAGGGCTATGTAAACAGAGCATTTTACCGTCATACACAGATGTGACAGCTCATACTGCTCTTTATATAGCACCAGTAATAATGCATCTAACATTAACTTCAAATTGCAGGCACTCTGGTGTCAGAATAAAGGCAAGCAATGCTCTTGGAAAGTGAATAGGGTGCACGACTGGGGAAGCATTGCTCTGGAAAAGAGTCTGTTTGCAATGACTTCAGTTATGAAATAAGGCTAGTAGGGACAGAAGTCCTCATCAGATATATGGTATAACCTCTGAGATATATCACAGTGCAAGTCTGGGGCACTGTGAGTCTCTAACAAAAAAAGGTGGTATTTCAGGAGCAAATCAGGCTGCAAAGATCAGGATATTGGAGAGGCTTTGTGAATACTGCAAGGGTAAGCCACTGGGATCAAGACTAACATTACTAACATAGGTAGCTAATGAATGCCAGCCACTGTTTACAATGAAGGTTAGTTGACACAGGAGAGAAAAATCAAGGGAGAGGAAGATTCATCGTCCCTCTTATTGGGAGGCCCAAGGCTAAAAAGAACCTGAAAAGGAGGCACTTGTAGTTGCATGAAGGGTCTGGACTGGAAACAAGGACTGTATGGCATAACATGCATCTGAGACCTGATACAAACCCATCAGTCAGGTCAGTCTTTCCATTGCTTCCAGGAAATCTTGAAGTCCTCAGGACTACAATGCCCTAGTTCAGACACCAATCAGACCCTGAAGTCATCCTGCTCACCCCAACATTGCTCCAGCAAGCCTGATTTTCAAGGCAAGCTGGTGTTCCTCACCTTACCACCTTGGTACCGTTCCTCATGACATGCATGTCCACCATGCAGCCACCCGTGACATACGCAGCCAGGTTCAGCTCGGAGAACTCAGCCTAGAGCAGAGCAAAAGGACAGAGTGTTACTCAAGGGCACAAACACACAGACACAGACATAGAATTGTCTTTGGCTGGAATGTGCCTTTCCTTATTTTCCTTTTTTTCCTGTGAGGCAATGGGAGATCCAATTACAGCTGATTTGCCCTGGAGAGACTGCAGAAGTATTTCTGGCTCCCACTGTTGGGGTGTACAAGTATAAAGGATTAATCTTATTGCAGTAATAAGTACTGCAGGAATTAAGAATGAGCAAGCTGAAAAACGCATACAGGAAAGAATAATAATAATAATAATGATAAAGAAGTAAGGCCATTTGAATCCAAATTCCAAGTTTCCACTTGGAAGCATCAATTTTAGAATTATGTCTGAGTTGGCTGTTGTGCTACTGGCCAGCTACAAACCTAATACAAAAGAATTTAAACCTAAATAGCTGAAAAGACTCATTAAGCTGCAGGAAGGTGATAAGCAGAGAAACCCACCTGATCTGGTTTACTTATTAAGATTTTAACTATCAGAGGGTTAGCAAAGCTGGGAAGGCTATTAACAGTACTTCTCAATTATTCAAACATTTTATATTTTCAAAGAGATGTGATTTACAAGACTGGAAATGTTGGCCAGGAATATTTAAGCTATGGGGGTGAAAAGGCAATATTCTCAGGGGTGATTATGACTGCAGTAAGTGACAGTGAAGGTTAAGACACAAATCAGAGCAATTAACTTGGGCGAGAGGTGTGATAATCCTCCTGTATAGCCACTGGCTCTGCTGCCCCTCAGAAGGATTGCCAGCAAGACTCAATGGTCTCATTTCACTCACTGTAGGAGGAGAATGGCAGGATTAGAGCTCATCTTGGTCTCTAAATCCTGATTCTGTTCTTTATGAGCAAATGAGTAGACCTTAAACTAGAATAGTCTCTTATTGTGCCATACAAGTCGTCCCTTTCCAGCTTGATGCAAACATACCTGTGTAGATTCAGATTCCTATATTAAATTAGTGTCTCTGTATACAAATACAGATACAAATACAACTCGCCAGGTTTTCCTTTTTTTGAGACAGAAAAATTAGTTGTCTCCCTTTGAACAGCTTTTTTTCCCTTTCCTGTTGTTTCTTTCAGAATAAGTATGATAGAGACTGGGCAGCAGTAAACTCCTCATCTAACCATTGCCTATGTAATATCAGAGCATGCAGATGGTGTTGCTAATGCTTGTAATTTTATTGAGATCCTTGTACTATTTAATGTTCTTTTGATACTTCTACTAGTTGGAACTGAACGATAGTGCCAGGAACAACTTTTATACAGACACTCCCCCCAAACTGAAAAAAGTGTGTTTTGTCCTCATGAATGCATGGAAAAAATTTGCCAATGGAGAGCCAGTGCACCTGTAAATGCTCAGAGTCCAGACGACAAATGAAAAAATCACTTCCAAATACCCTTTTCTTTTAAATCCACTTAATTTTAAAGCAATGACCGTGGACTGGTGACCCAGTGATGTAATGAGATTTCATGTCTGCGGCCCTGTGTAAACTTTTCAAAGCAACACCCTTACATGATCTTACATCACTGTAACTCCCAATTTCTATGAAAGGAGGGGGAAAATTCCTGTTGCCAGGAAATAAATCCTGCTTCAAGCACACACACACACACAGACACACATGTGAACAGAAGGAATGACAGAAGTTCAGGCGACTGGATGGACTTTCTTATGAGATTGCCCAGTATTGTCTTGGCCACAGCCACGCTTCCTCAGTGATCGTATTGGATAAGAGATAAGAAAATACGTACCTCTAAAGGGCACCTGCATTTTATATATTTAAAAAATCACATAGAGGTAGGGAGAGGGTAATACCCCTTGATGAATTTCAGCCAAGAGCAGATGCTTTGTGTACCATCAGTGAGCTCCCTAGTGGGTCAAGGCAAGCTCGCCAGCTTACACATCGGTTCAAGAAGCTCTATGGACTGGGGAAATGAAAGGATAGTTTTCCCACATCTGTATCTGAATATGCCTCAGGTGCCTCAGACATGTCCCTCTCTGAAGGCAGAGGCTTACTGAGCTGGATCTTCAGCTTTGGCAGCTGAGGGATGCAATCATTTGGTGTCAACACCAGAGCAAGAAGAGAAGTTTCAGGTCTGTGTCTTCATGTTTTTATGCTTTCATTCTGTAACCTTTCTCCACAGTGATTTTGTACTAAAAAGCTTAGCACTTTGCTTTGCTAGGGGTGGAAATGGTCAATCTTCATTTGATGGCTGGCACTTACAATCTAAATAAGTTTGTCTGACAGGCATTGCCCCGAGTCAGACCAAACAAAAATGTGTTCAGACACCTAATGTCCAACAGGCCTGGGGATTCCCCGAGATGGTAAGTACTTCATACCAAACTGCCAGGACCAATTTCAGGCCTGCTGATGTCAAGAGCCGAAAGAAAAGGAGAAATCCCCTTTGGCAATCATTGTCCAAGGGACCCTAAAGTGGAAGGAGGAGAGAAAGAACTCAACTACCTTGCCCCCAAAACATCCACATACACCATCACAGCTGAGGGACAATCCTAATCTTTTCATGACATTTGCTCTTAAATTAAGGGGTGCAGCTGCTTTCATTGTAGCTGCTTTGTCCCACCCAACAGGCCGCTGCTAGCTGGCTTTTAGAAGGCAGCTGAAAACTTCAGTCAGCAGAAATCATTTCCTGTTGATTTTCCAGTGCTCCCTGTATTTTTAACTTTGTGGGTTTTGTAGCCTGATGACTTCCCTTGGCTGAGATTTCAAGTCTGAGATCATCTCCAGCCTGAGTTTACCTTGCAGACAAAGAGGTCTTTGAAAGCTGTCCATGCAGATAGAGTGACAGGTAACTATGCGTAAGACAGGAGAGCCCAGCTCCCCGTGGTCTTGCAAAGTCATTTGTATTAGGATGCATCAAATAGAAGGCAGCATTATATTAGCCTGATTGTGTTTTATACTTGCTTTGCAACGGTGCTGGTGGCTGCAAAAACATTCAGGGCAAGAACCATGTGTGACAAACGTGACACAATCTGTCTTGAATAATAACGTAATACAGACTGTGGGAGTAGAAGTATTTCATATTTCTGTGAGGCCCAGACCTGGAGGATGCCCACAGATATTCTGAGGACAGTTCTGTTGATGCCTATTTCAGGCATTCAGACTCAGAAATCTCTCCAGATCATCTGAATTAAAACTTAAGCTATTCTCATTGTCTCCCATCAGCGTTCTCTAGGTGCTGGAGATCTTTTTGGTGAGCAATTTTAGAGTTTCTCTTTGATTGTTGATAATAAAACAAGGAGGATTTTATCTTTTTAAATTGTGCAATATTAGAAACATCTGGCTTGGTAGCTATACCTATTAATGACTTGTGGAAAGCATGTGTTCAAGGTGGATTTTAATCACTTTTCAGAGAATAACAGTAAGTTGTGCTGTAAAGACCTCAAGACATAACATATCTTTCTCTCATTCCTAAATCAGGATCAGATGTGCAGATATTACATAGTCTTCTTGCATCTTCCATAGGTGAGGAACCTCCTTAGGCAATCTCTGCCTTAACAACCCTGGAAAGTTTTCCCAAAATCCAGCCTAAATCTCTCCCCTTACATTTTAAGACTGTATTTTTTTTTTTGTCCATTACTTTCTCTTGCAGAACCTGAAAGCTAACCCTTCCCTCTTCCTTCTTTTTTTTTCCCCAGACAAAACCAACCTCATTCCTAGAGTATTGTCATGTAGGTGATGTTTTTCAGCACATTGATTAATGCTGTTGCTGTCACTGGGATCCTCTCTGACAGGCCTGCAACTTCCTTGAGTTGTAACAGCCCAAACTCCCCCTGATCCTTCAGCAGAGACCTGGACATTGTTGAGAAAGAAGTAAGGCCACTCACCTTACATAAAATACTGCTGTCCATATGTTCCAGCATGGATTTGTCATATGAGCAGCAAAGTGACTGTTTTTTAACTCAGATTCTGTCTGAGATCCACAGCAATCCTTGCACTGTTTTGTCTAGGCTACTGATTTGCCTTCTGTTTCCTGTCTTGTGAATCTGCCATTGATGATTGATGCGTAAAAGGGGGAGATTTGTCAATGCCTATAAAATCTTAATGGGAGGTAGTAAAGAAGATGGTGTCATACTCTTTCCAGGGGTGCCCAGGGAAAAGACGAGGGGAAATGGGCACAAAATGAAAACCACTACATTGCATGTAAAAACAAGAAAACTCTCTTTTCATTGCAATGATTGTCAAACACTGGAACAGGTTGCCCAGAGAGGCAGTGGAGTCTGCATCCCTGGAGATCATGAAACTTTTATTGGCCATGGTCTTGGGAAGCCTACTTTATGTGTCCTTGCTCAGAGCAAGATATTGGACTATGAGATATCCAGATGTGCCTCCCAGCCTCAACCGTCCTGTGATAAGTTTGGTATCTGGCAGATGTCCTTAATAAACTTCTCCCTGCATGTCAAAGGGGAAGCCCAGGAAAGCATTCCATTTTGCTGCTTGAGCAGATGCTGAGGGTCAGTTCATCTTCATTGTGGTACAGGAATGCAGAAACGGGTACAAAGCGAGTTTCCTGATTTATGTTTTGGGGTCATGGTGGCTGATTTATATTTTTTTTAAAGCAAGCAGACTTGTCCATGCAGTGATGACAACATTGGGTTTTTTTAAGGTACTAAACTTTCTAAACTGTGCTCTGTACATAACTAACTAAATGCTGCTCTGGCTGGTTATTGCTTAGAAGGGAGACACAAGGTTGTATTAGACTTCTGTGTGAATATTTACATTTATATATGCATTTGCATATACACTGCACACACACAAAAATAAGACCAGGCTTTAGCACTACCAGGGAACCTTTGTGCTTTCCTCAGTGCAACATGCTCTATGATATAAGGCATACACAGGCTTTTTGGGCAATGAAGAGTACCCACGTCATGATCCCATCTGGTGGTTACTCAGGTCAGCCCTTCTTACCTTACATGGAAGAGGAGGGGTTGACCTGTGGCACTGGAGACACAAAGCTTGCAGAGCACTGGGTCTTTTGCATGTATGGAGTTCCCCAGTCTCCATGTATCCTTTGTTTTTTTCCCTACCCACTGACTGTGCTCTGACCAAGGTTCTCTACTCTCCCAGTCTTGCTTCTGAAACTCCTCACAAACTATCACTGCATATCTGTTTTGATCCCCCTGCCCTGTGACACAAAATGCAGTCAGGATAACAGGCTGGTCCATGTCATGGCTTAAGCACTTGGAATGAGGAATTACTACTGTCTACTCAAATCATTTACATTCCTCAGTGGATTTTATGCTTTACTTTTTGGTAGATCTTCCAATATGTACAAGGAAAGAAACACTTTGGCAGACACCAGACTGCATTCCTGGAACAGAGCCTTTCACTATGACCATCACAAGCATCTCAGGAGGGAAGTAAGCAACCCTTAAATCCCTCACAGACAGAAGGGTGAACGGATCGAATGGATGTGAACAGGGGGAGGGTTGTATGAGCTTGGTGTGCACATGCATGCAGAATTAAAGATTACACACCCTCATTCCCTAAGCCTTTTTCCTGGGACACCATCCCCTTGGGAGATACCTTTCTCCTCCCCCACCCACAGTGCTGGGATTCCTCTCTGGGAGAAAAGCACGGAGAACGTCCAGCTGGGAAGGGAATACTGCTGCATGACTCTAAGGAGAGTTTCCACAACTGCTCTTCATAAATCCTGAAGCTAGGATGCATACTCTAAGGCTGCAGACAGCGCTGATGCTGAAGGTCCACAAACCTTGACCTGTGTGAGTGTCTTTTGGTGCATCAGTTCTGATGGCATTTGGAACTGTGTATTGAATTATCTTTTCAGAAGTGGTGTGACTACCCCAAGATTGGAGCTTTAGCAAAAGCCTGTTTCTAAATTTAGGATCCCAGGAAAAAATAGCTCAAATCCATGAACTCTGCAAACCTCCAAAAACTAATGAAAGAAGAAAAAAATAATTAAAAAAGATATTATGTATGTAAGAAATTATTTTTTTGAGTCATTCTTGCTGCTTTTCAAGGTCTCTTTACTCATAGCTTTTGAATGCTCGTGTGTGGCAAAGCTATGAGAACCACTGTTGCTGTTCTTGAACTGCTTTTTGGCTTTCCCTTGAAAAAAAACAAACCAACCCCCAAACCAAAACATATAATGAATAAAAAATATGCAGTTATTTCATGAGAGACTAGTTCTACCTCTCATCACACATGGGTCTATCAGACTCTACCCTTTGAAAGGACTACTTTGTTCCTCACATGAAAATACCTCTTTAGGACAGGAAATACAATGGAGCTGGAATTCATGATTTGTATTACAATTATCTTCTGTGAGTGCCAAGTACAACTTTTTTTCCTGACAATGCTGCCAATGGAGTCATAATCTATACCACAAGACTTTTCCAGGAGAATGTACATAGGAGTTCACTGAATAATCATTCCATGAAAATAAACCAGGCAGCAGGAACAAGTGGATGAGCTGTGCAAGAAGAATGTGTATCAGGCAGACAGACGGACCCACCTTGTCACAGCAGGAAATAGTGGGAAGGAGATGGGAGGACAAAAAACAGGAATAAAAGTTTAGATGAACCTTTTGACCTCATCACTCCCCCTTCACTTTTTCCACCCCCCTCCACCATCAATAAGTCAATGCCAGGAAAGATGTCTCTCCATGTATTAAAATGTCTTCGAGAAATAGCTGAAGGAAAGGTACCCCAAAGATGGCAGGATCTGTCTAAGGAGTGCTGTTTGCTTTGCCTGCTAGGTCTGTGCTCTCCTCTCTCCCTCCTAGGCTCTCGTTGGTCAACACAGTGCACAGGACTGGAAAAGCCTGCCAGAGCCATAGGGTCTTGCTACTGCAGGCGCTCTACCACAAAACCCTTTCTTAAACCAGTGTTTGTTAAAAGCAGCTATGTCTCCTTTTTTTTTTGGCAAAATAAACAAACCCAACTCTTTCAGCCTCCTCTCATAAGTCAGGTCTCCATGGTCATCTCAGTGACCCTGGTCTGCACATACTGCTTTGTGGGCATCTTTCACCCACACAGATGGTGAGTGTCCACAATGTTACAGTCTATTCAATGGGTCTGGGTTGTACAGGTCTCAGCCTCACCTCTCTTGCCCTCTTCTGTTTGTACCTGGATGTGCTAGGGATACACAGCTATGTGGCACCCACTGTATACATGCAGCACACCTAATGCCCAAGGAGTCCTTCACCTTGGGTATGTTATGATCCACATGGGAAATCCCGGAGTCATATGAAATCCTTAGAGCATGCAAAGCTTAATTTTCTCTGGGACAGGGCAGATTGGATGCAGAAAGCTGCTGAGTTACTACCAGTTGCCTCTGGTGATGAAAGACATTTGACAGAGCATAAGGCCTGTAGCCTAATTCCTCCCCTTCCTGAAGATACTGTGTTTCCTGATGCTCTTCTAGCCAGTGAGGGACTGAGAAAAATGAAATTAATTTTGAGAAAGACTAAAAGCATGTGGTCAGCCCCTGTGGCACTTCAAGATTCTTCTTTAAACTCAGCTTTAGAGCCATTTAATCAAACTTACACTTGTAATATGCAAAGGAATTTTTCTAGCATTTGTATTTCTAGAGAAAAGAACTGAATATGTATATAGAGCAGTTCTCAAAGCTAAAAATCATGAGACAAGTAGAAGCAACAGCATGGATCAAAATCTAAGAACCTTATTATTAGCATAAAATAGAAATAGTATTTTTAGACTCGGCTGCTTCTTAAAGCTTAGGGATTTACCCACACTGAGTAAAGCTTAAACCATCAGGATTTTAATAGGAATAGGTCAAACAGATTTTCATTTTTTGATCCGTGTTTCATTCAGTCTGAAATAGTGTGACCATCAGGTCAAGTGAGATGATTCTCCACCTCTACTCTGCTTTCATGAGACCCCACCTGGAGTACAGCGTTCAGCTCTGGGGCCCACAACACAAGAAGGATGTGGACCTGTTGGAACGAGTCCAGAGGAGTGCTATGAAAATGAAAATAGGGCTGGAGCACCACTCCTATGAGCACAGGTTGAGAGCTGGGGTAGTTCAGCCGGGAGAAGAGAAGGCTTTGGGAAGACCTTAGAGCAGCTTCCAGTGCATAAGGGGACCTGGGTAATCTGGACAGGGTTTTTTTACAAGGCCATGCAGTGACAGGACAAGGGGGAATGCTTTAAACTGACAGAGGGGAGATTTAGGTTAGACATTAGGAAGAAGTTCTCTGCTGTGAGGGTGGCGAGGCACTGGCACGGGTTGCCCGGAGAAGCTGTGACTACCCCATCCCTGGCTGTGTTCAAGGCCAGGTTGGATGGGGCTTGGAGCAACCTGCTCTATTGGAAGGTGTCCTTGCCCGTGGCAGGGGGGGTGGAACTGGATGAGCTTTAAGGCCCCTTCCAACCCAAACCATTCCATGATTTAGGGATGGCTATCATTGATATGGAAGGACTTGTAGTGAAAAAAATGTCCAAATAATCAAAATGCAATCCAAACTGCCTTCAAAGAAAAAGGGGGCCTGATTCACTTGCAATTGGTTCTCACCTCTCCAGCCCTCAATCAACCCCACATCTCTCTCTGCAGTCAACATGAAGGCAATGATGTGCATGCCTGGGTTTCAGTCTAGGGCAGGCAATAATAAATCCTGCAGCCTCTAAAGCATCTTAATAAATATGATTTGGGTCTTACACTGAAGATTAGAAGAAACTAAGGTAGAAACAAAGACAGGCTTCATGTTAATTTTAAGGGATGACAGTAAACAGCAGAGGTTGGAAAATGTGCACCCACCCTTATCCCTTACAACTCTCTCACCCATTTACAGCACCAGGCAGTGCCCACAGCATTTCTTGCCCACTGCTTTTCACTACTGGTAATGGACATAGCTGAACAGCAAGGACCTTGGGGTGGTAGTAAGGTCATGCAATTTATTTCTGTGTTACTGAACCATAAAATCTTCTTTGAGAGTCCATAAAATCTATTTTCATACAAAATGAGATTTACAGAAGCAGCTCCCTGAGCAGCAGGATGGCATTTAATAGTCTCTTCCCTGTGGATTACCCAGTATCTGAACTGAATTCACCTCTTGCAGTAACTCAATATCTTGAAACTCTGCCTGTTTCTCCAATTTGGCTGAAATCAGCTAATGCCTTCCACAGTGTTGGGTGTGGGTGATAGATGGAGAGATACAGCATGATCACATATGTCTTGCATTCCTCGGATGACAGCCAAGGGGGAGAGGCAGCTCTGAGAGCTGGTAGGGGTGTATAACCAGATTAGATAAGTGACTTCCCTCTGCTGAGAGAGGGAGAGGCAGTACTGCTTTCAGCACTCCTGGCCCATTACAAATAAGTGATGTCATGACTTAAAGAAAAAATCACCTACTATCCTGCTCCGTTTACCTCCAAAGACTTCCGAAATGGCTTGCTAAGAAAGAATTAAGATGTAATAGAGATGAAGATGAAAGAAGAAGAGAATAAGCAATAAAGCAAACTCTTAAACCCTTCAGTTTAAACCAACCACAGAGCATCCTGGAAGAATGGCAAAAAAATTAGCACTGTGAGAAAAACAAGGCAGTTGCTTTTTCCCAATGTGGTTTTTCAAGAGTATTTAACATTTAGATATTTCCTTTCACTGTTTTCTGCCATTCAAACTTTTTTTGCTATTTAGCTTTTCAGATTAAACGTGTTTTTTTTCCTATAAAATATAAAAAACTTTCCAAAGGCAAACTGTATTCCTGTCTGAGTCAATAATGTATGGTTATCTGAAGCAGGATCAAATGGAAAACTGAAAAAACTAAATGAACTAACTGAGCAGACCAAGTGGCTTAAGAGGTGTCGGAGAGTCAAACCTTGACCTCATGCAGATATTACTCAGAACTGAACAGGGCTTGAGCATGATGGCACAGGCTATTTACCATTCATGGGTCAGTTATACTAGTGAAGACTGGTGAGCTGGGCACTTAAAGACAAGGGTGTGGACCAGTCTGGTAAACAGAGCTATTATCTGCTTTTTTTTTTTCCCCATAATGGATGAACATTCATTTTTCATGTTGGGAGGGTCTGTATTCAACTGCAGGGAACCTATTCCATGACACTTAAGGCTCCTGGATATGTGCTTAAGGAAGAAGAGAGGAAAGCTCCAGGTAATTAGGGTCGGAGCAATGAAATAAAATTGACTTTCAACAAATACTGAGCAAGGATAGATGAGCACGAAAAAAACAAGGAGACAAAACAATAGAGTTTGAAGAAAGAAGAGCCCCTTGGCCTCGATGATATGGAGAGGAGCCTGAGGTCAGTGATAGTGCAGCTTCTGTTTCCCTTGACAGACAGTGATCCAGCTGGGGAAAGTGATCATCCCTTCTGCTTTTGAGGTCTGGGCAAGTCAAGAGCAGTTCGGTGCCCACTACTTGGAGGTTTGGCTGCCTGGTCTAAGGCGCAGGAGGGGCTCAAGGGAAGCAGCCAGGACCTTTGTTCGTTGCTCCTCACCTCTCTTACCCACTGTGCTTTTCATTCCCTTGGGCAGAGCTGCAAACACTATATTTAGTAAGGAAGGCTGCAAGAGCCCTGGCAATGGTTTTCACCAGAAGGATTATACACCAGCCTTACGGTCTTGGAGCACTTTGGTGCTTCATCTCAAGCATGGACATTCAGCCAATGTGGAGGATTTCAAGTGACAGACTGGGAAAGTCTCCCTCAGAGAGTCCTTGGGAAAATACGATAAGCTGCCCAGTGACGATGATGAGAGTCATTACTGGGTTTAACCCATCAGTGATCAAGAGTCCACTTCTGCCTTTCTCCACTCACCAATCATTTGAAAATAGTTCCTTTATAAGGACTTCAAGTGCAGTAACATTTGAGAAGGACTATAAGGGAAAGGCAGAAGCTGGAGGTTTAGGAAGGAATTAACAGGTCATTTTGAAGAGTCAGGTCTAGCTTTGAAGCTCACCCTGCTTTTTTAGCAGTGCTGTGGCTTAGATCAGGGATTTGAAGGGCAACTCTGAATTATTATCTGATTTTATGCTTCTGTGTGAAAGGTGTGTTTTTTTTTCCTTTCCAATTGTCTTTTAGAACATTTAGTGAGGGAGCCAGTAAAATAAAGACTTTGATAAGGAAGTGCAAGTGAGAATTGTTCTTCCTAATACCACCCAGTAATGGCAAGTGTGATACCAATAAAAAGAGGAAAATGAAGTGTTCATAGTATCACAGTTGCAAAAACACCCAACAAAACCCAAACTTGTTAACTTTTCTGTTCCACACACAGCCTTTGATCAGAATATGTTTGCTCATGTATAGTCCTAAGCAACCAGACAGAATCCTTTTGAAAGGAGAAGGAGCACTTTATCAAGGACAATGGGTCCTGAGAAAGACTTCAAAAAACTGCATTAATAATTCTTATACACACACACATGCACATGTGCACACACACACAATGTAGAATCAACAGCTTTACAAACACAGAAAAAAATCAGGTCATTCAAACAACTTTCACCGTACTTCTTTATCCATCCAAGTAATTTTATAGCCCTAATGAGTATAAAGCAAGCATATGATTCCTTCAGGATCACCAGCTCATCTCTACATCTCTCCTTACACCTGCTTTCAACTTAGGTGCCTGCAAATGATTATTAATATTCATTTCTACTTTGGCAAAAGCATCAAAAGTTCCAGTCAATACTAGTACTTCATTTTGACACACTGCACCAACACAGGGAGAAGGCGACATACCCAACATCAAGAGTTTGCAACTGAAACAAATGGCTGGTGAAGGCTAAAAGAGAAACAGAATATTTGGCCAATGCCCTGCACAGCACAATCAGAAAATAGTCCACGAACCTCCTTACTGGTTATGGACTTTCAACGGATTAAAAGATTTTGCCATATGCAGTTGATTTGCATACTTCAACCAAAGGTTTTAGGCTTAAACCAGGGTAAGTCAGAAGACTTGTATAGATCTCATGCAGAACATAACGTCACCATATACTGTTGTATACTGGCTTTACACTTTTTCAGGCATAGATACAGAGCTGTGAGATAGTCTTCCAATGAAAAAAATTGTAATTCCATCATCAGAGTAGAAAATTGCATTTTAAGGGGAAAGAGCAACTGATTCTGCAAAGGTAGGGAGGACAAAGGGATGGCCCGTTAAGATATTTTCATTTATGGCTTCCACAATTCTATACAATGGGCATATTTTAAAACTCATTCATTCCTTTCTTCAAGACAACAAATATCCACAGATTATCTGTGATCAAAATCTCAGCCCTGTCCACACACATTTCTTGGAGCCAAATTCAGTTGTTACTGACCTGTTCCACTCGGATATCAAATTCCCCATTCACCTTCTTCCCCTGGAAATATTTGGCCCTACAGAAGAAATGAGAGACAAACATGGTTAAAGATTTTTGGCTTTCATGACATACTGTTTTGCTTCTGCATTTCCCTTTTTGCTGAATAATTTCTATCCGGGTCACAGCATGTTTTCCTAATTCCTATCTTCTTTCAGTTTTCTATTCTCCAAAAGAAACCTGCCAAGCCAGATGAAAATCACATTGGAAAGTTCCTTCAATGCTTGTGGCTTTTTCATTTTTATTTTCAAACTGAAAACTGAATGCTCTCCTAATCTTTTCCAGAGCAAAGACTAATAGACTATTCCTTATTATATCTCATTTAATACTCAATCTTTATTCTGTAAAAGAAGGAGAGCAACATATGTCACAATGTTAGAAATTACTTTGGACTTTGGGCAAGGATTTTTATCCTCATAGCTGAACTACTTGTGAAGCCTATTCTCTTGCTTTATCATTACAGAACTTCTTTTTGATTCTGTTTGTTTTTCCACTACTGATTCAGAAAAACAGTACCTGCATCTACTTTGTTATTAATGAAGGACCTCTGTGTTTGGTTTGGAGCTGAAGAGCGTCATGAGAAGGACATACACCTTCCACTACCTCTGCTCCTATCTGCCTACGCTATGCAGACAACAAAGTACTTTCAGGAGGATTGGCAGTTTATGATAGGGAAAGGCTGGCAGTAGTGCTTGAGAAGAAAACATAGGAAAAAAACCAGGCAGTTTTAGCTTTTTTAGTCATATTTGTGTATAATCACCCTTATATTGAATAGTCAGCAGGGAACATGCCAATATAATTTCCACTGTGAATATATCTCCCTAGTTCTTCCCCTCATCAAACAAGCTTGACAGAAGAAAATATGAATTTATTTTCTCAGATCTCCCCCCTAAAACTTCAAGAAGACCATGTAGGTTCCAAAAAGCTGTTCTATTTGGAAACCATTGAAAACACAGCTCAGCCGTGCAAGGCCTGTTTCCAGAGACAAAGTAACTCTCTGCATTCTGTTTCCAATTGGCAAAGAGAGACAGAATAAAGGAGTAAAGGAAAATGAGGGGAAGCCGGCTTTGCTCCCTATTTTATAGTATTAGCAGAAAAAAAAAAAAGAGAAAGAAGCTGGCTCACATTTTTACTATGTGTCTGTTTGTTCCAGTAAAAGAAAAAAGCGGAGAGACAGTAGGAAGTCAATTTTCCCCATGGCTGAAACAAACCAGTTTTCATCTGAATGCTCCCCTCCCCCAGAAATGTGACATGTAAATAAAAAACTGCTTTGCCATTCTGGCTCAAAACCAAGTCAAAACTTTACATTTTATTAAAACCAAAACAAACCTATATAAAATAATTCCAAAAGGTTTCTGCTCCATTCTTATTAGGATATCTGAAGGCTGTATCAGGCTTTCCTTCTCAGACAGCCCATCCATCAGCATGGTGGTGATAAGGCCTTTGCATAGATATCAGTGAGGGACAGTGTACCAGCCAGGTGTGACCAACACCAAATGATTGAAACAACCCTGTCCAGTATAAAAAGCAGAGCTGTGGCCATTTTTTCTCTCTTCCTTGAATGTATGAGTGTTGCCTGAAAAAAAGGAGCTCAGCAGACAAGCGGAGACATCATGCCTCTAACAATAAACAGGAACACTAAATGCACTTAATAATTCCATCGTATTTCTGGAGGCATGGCTCTAGAGGGCCTGGCAACATTCCTCACTCCTAAACACTGGGGATATTGTCGGAATCAGTGACTTCTCAAAAACTGGAATAAGCTTTAAGTGGGCCCACAGGAACTGGTCTGAAATTTGAGGCGCACTGTTCACTGGTACAAGCTTGTTTTTATTCCCAACACACTCATAATATATACTCTTTACCCACATTTATGAAACACGCTTCCTCCCTCTACGGCCTTTCCTCTTTGCTGACCAGCTGGTTGAGAACTCCTTGGTGCTGCTTTGCTTCAGCTTGTAATGAAGTGTGATTAACCACAGTCTCTAGCCCAGTACAGATGGAGCAAAGAGGTTTCTACTGCCTAGTGCAGGAAATGAGTCTTCACATGGTTAAAAAAGTACTGTCTCCCATCTCTATAGTACTGGCTCTACTCATGGGTAATCACACAGAGGGGGTATCCAGGGTAAGGAATCATTGGAATAGAGCAAGGGATCTCAACTTAGGCACTACATGACCTCTCCTTCTTGCCCTCTTTCCACACAGGTTGTCTCATCCCATGTCTCAGATAGCTTTCTGTTAACAGCACAATATATCACTTTCTTTCAAAGAAAGCCCTCCAGGAGGGTCAACCTGCTTTGAGTGTCTCTGAAGACTACAGGTGCTAAGAAATTTGCAAGCAGATATTTTAGTCAGCTCATCATTTTGACACTGCCCAGGGTAAGAATGAAACACTTCTTACCAAAGCATCTCTGGAGTGAGGTTTTCAATTCACACCTGAGGTTTTGGAGCCCATGGGCAGTAGAGGCTATCATGTTGAAATGAAAAATGGCTTTAGCCTCACCCTGGAGCCCTGAAATTTCAAGCAAGTTGGAATTATTGCTGATGCTGTGGAAACATCGTGGTGCCTATGTTGCAAGAGGGAGTCATTTGGTCAGTAGTGCACAATGTGTGAAATGGCTTCAGGTTCCTACTGTGGACATGAGATGGAGGAAAGGAAGATTATGTTGCTCTGGTGGGATGCGGGAGAAAGGCAGATTGATGTTTCTGGTAGGTGAGACTGTGCAAGGTATTTGTAAGATGCTCTCTGCCCCAAAACCACCCATGCAAGGCTCTTCCAGACCCCTGCCTAGGAAGTTGCATGTTCCAGGGCTATCTAGGCATCTTGCAGTGCAGCAGGGAAGTGGCACCTAGAAGACCAGGCAAAAGCCTTTCTGGGGTGCCTCAGAAATGTCCCCATTCACCTCTAGCATAGGAAATTACTAGTGATCAGAGGAGCAGCTCATTGCTCTGGGATGGGGGCTGTTTGTCCCCCAGCTTGGGACACTGGGCAAGGCAGTGGCCATATAGACCTACCCCCTCTCCTGGGCAGCCTGCAGCACTGGCCACTGCTTGGCTGGCCATCCCTTTATTATAAAGCATGTCAGATGTTCAAACCCACCAGAATGCAGCATTATAATTTGCTAGGCAGGGTGCAGATGGGATGGTGTGGTTACTGTGATCTCAATAAATGAGCATGTAAACATGTTTTGACTGAAGAAAACTGCACAGCCATGCTCAAGAACAGTTCCTGGGTAGGATTTACAGTGCTAGGCAATGCATTTAAATGTGGATGCATTGGCTGAGAGGGAGGAAGCACCATAATGAACAGCCAAAGGTTGTTTTTTTTTTCCAGTGAGAAAGCTTGCCTTGAATCCCTCTTTCTTTGTAATGGAAGAAGCCGCATGCTCTGGAAAAGGACGTATTTTCTGAGTACAAGAGCATCAAACAAACTTCTGCCTCAGCCCTGACATGATTACAGGGCCACAAGAAACCCGATGACTATTCTTATGAGGTAATCTGGAAAGAATAAAAGTTTATTTTCCAGAGCTGCCATCTAGTAGTCCCTGTCTGCCGCAGCAGAGGACTCTGTGGCTGGAGGAAGCACATACACAATTCTTTGTCAGATACAGAGTGTATCCTTAATAGCAGCAAGGAAAAATAAATGATCAATTTATCTCTGGTTACTTCATAAGGGATAATTTACATAAAGGCCAGGTATAACATTAGTGCCATTAGGTGTTTGCAAAGCACCTGTCTGAGCAAGGGATGCAACACTGCAAGTAGACACATCCCTCTGGGTGTGATTGACAGCTGGAACAACTTGTACTGTGCCTGTGTGAGGGGTGCCCAAATCAGCATGCTCCCCTGCTCCTTTCTACTTATGCCCTTAGTCTGCAAACACAGGGATTCACTACTCATGGGGTGTGAACCTTCCTTTCAAAACCTCATGTGTCACAGGGCCCAGGGGAGGTAGAGCCGGGACAGAGGGCTACAGGTGTAGGAGCTGGGGCCAGTCTGCATTGCTGAGCTCCTCCGGTGTCCTGGAGGAACATGCGCAAGAGAAGCAGTTCCCACATGTGGAGTAAGGGCTGCCCGGGATCAGCAACAAAGGGCCAAAACTCACAAGCTACTCCTGTTGTGTGAGGACAGATCATCTTGCTGTTCCTCTCTGTATGATAAATAACCGGTTACATTTGTCTTGTGCTCTTCCTGCTTTAAAACAAAAGTTGCTGCAATGGGTGCTCAACCCATCAGCCAATAAACATGCTCAGCACAGGAATCCAGGACAAGCTATTTCTGCAGAGCTTTTGCTGTTTGTCCTGGAGTTCTTTCTTCCCTCTGTTTTTTTGACTCTTGGTGCAAAGAAGTATATCCAAGGTGTTTAAGAAGACTGCTTCGGTGTTTGCCTCTGCACCTGTGGGACAGAGTTGCATCAGGGATACAGCAGGGGGCTGCACAACTTCTACCATGCTGGAAAATGCTCTGCACAGGTGAGGAATAGGAAAAGATGCAGGTTCATTTACAGCGGGTATTACACCTTGTTACCTGATTACAGCAGGTATCAAGCAACAGCGTAAGAAAGTGCCTAGGGAGTTCTTCCCCAGATACAGTGCCATTGGATAGCAGCCCATGTAAGAAAAGGTGCAGAACATTGGCCTCAGCTTTGGGAAGGGAGTAGCCAGGAAGGATAAGAGATTCAAATGATGGTGATGGCCCAGAGAAGTGCTGTGATTCATTAGCTGGGTGAAGCAGAAGTTATGACAGATAATGCAGCCTTGAAGACAGGCTGGTATTCTGTATTAAATTCATATTTCTTCAGGTATCCTGTAAAATGGCTTCTGTATAAAGCAATTTTCTAGGATAGAAAGCGATCAAGGAAATCAAAGAAGCATAGCTCAAATCTTCTTGTGAGAGATCTCAGCAGAGCTCATGTAGCAAATGTCATTGCAATTGCTTGTAGCATGTCTTGATAATTGCGAAGCCATCCTTCAGATAAACAAACAAACCTGAGCCCAAATCTCCTGTGATGTGAATGAACCCAGGCACTTTTTAGGTAATCACTGTCTAGCAGAGGCCTTCAGCTACAAACTTAGGAGCAGGCTTGCAGCTTCATTCCAAAAACGGGCTCAGTGTCAAAGTGTGCCAAAGAGGGTCACTAGGATATTGTAATAGCTAATTTCTCCAAATCCTCTGACTGAGCTTGTGCCCTTGGAGCAAGACATAACAAAGAAAGCCAGCCCACACTTTGGATGGAGACCACTTCTCATCCAGAATGGGAAGCAGCATTTTCTACTCTGTGAAGGGGCCAGAGCAAAGTACACTGAAGAGAAGAGGGAAACATGCAGGACTCTTGGGAAGAGATGGGCAAAGGAGTGGGTGGAAGAAAGAGTGAAAGAAATGGGGGAGAAGAGACCTGGGTAAATAAACCAAAAAGGACCCATGGGTAAATTCTGGAGTTATCTGGATTATTTCCCTGGAATCACATTACACATATTTCTCTCAAGCTGCTTGGGAAAATAAGGCATGTAATTTCTTTCTGGATCAGCCTGGAAAAGGCAAGGCTGAAGCCCCCTGGATTGGGTGTGGGATACCTCGGGGCAGGAGGGGTGGGGGCTAGACGCTGGACGAAATCCCCATGTCAAAGGGCCTGGGGGCCCAAGTGATGCACAAGGCACTCACTGTATGTCTGTATTGTCTCCTTCGTAAAAGGGGCTGGGACTGGGAAAAAGGAGACAGTTTCCAGGATACTGGCCAGCAGCCGCTGGAATGCCTTGACCCCCCCAGCCCCTACTTGCTATAAAGGGAGTGAGGAGGGGAGGGAAAGAGGGAGGAGAGATGCGTTTGTGCCCTTTTTCCTTCAGGGGTGAAAACAAGGGAGGTTTTCCTTTCAGGAGCCAGCCCTCAACCACTTCACTGCTTTCCTCCAGTTTAGCAATTCTCAGCAAATAGTAAGGGCTTCTGAGATGGTAAAGCCCTGACTGCCAAGGGCATATGGAAAACTCACTCCACAAATGCTAAGATCTGCAGTCGACTGGAGCTTTTGTCCACATCTGCCTCAGCCCAGAGACCATTATGCACTGTTCAGCTGTGGGATGGACTGCTTGGTAGTTAGCATTTCTTCTGTAGGAGTACCTTGGGCCAGGGGTGGGGGTTGTCAGGATGCTAAAGATGGTGTATAGGCATGATGGATGTGGACTTCAACACCTCAGAAAACAAGGACTGAATTGTAGGTTAAACGGACCAGAGGCAAGTGCAGAAAGAAGGAAAGGGTACCTGCATTCTACAGACAGACAGGGAGGAACAAAGAGGAAAACCTGAGTTTTAGGTTGGATAAAAACTAAGTACACTAATATGTTTCCAGAAGATCCACAGAAGTTTCATCTCCAGTCTTGGGGTGCAGTACTGCTGCACTCAGCCCCGTGTTCAGATCATCTTGCTCTCAATGTTACTTTGCTGGATCCACCAATGGAGAGTCAGCTCAGCTGTACTGCAGGTAGGTCCTCAGTGTCCAAGGTCAGGCCATGGGAACAGACTGCCTTTGTTGCCTTCTGGGAAGAACCACGAGACCCATCCCACTCTTGTTACCGTAAAATACCCTCAAGGCACTATTAGTTGTGGGATCACATAAAGGGAAGAAACGCCTCTTCTGAGTAGGTTTGTGTCAGTTTGTGGTGTGGTGGTTGGGTTTTTTTGATAGAGGAAGTCCTCATGGTGAGGTCCTTGATGAGGTCTGACGTTCCACCCTCCAGGGCTGTAAGGATTTTCTTGGGTTGAGCGCACACAGAAAGGAAAGCTTTGGGGTGGGAAGGGAGAAGTGTTTTTTAAATTGTCTTTTGTGAGTCCTCCCTTTCTCTAAGGGAACTGAAGGGTTGTTTTCGAGGGAGACCTGGGCTGGCAAGCCACCAGCACTTTAACGATTGCAGATAGCAACCATTCAGGCTGCACTTCCTATTCAAAGAAGTATGGAGTCCCACACAATACCGGCCTCCCAGTATCTTCCTGTGCCATCGCCTGTTTGTGAAATGGGGCTACTCAAAGCCATCCCTCCCCAAGAGAAGAAGTCAGTGCAGTGCTGTTGCTTTTGGGCGCAGCTTTTTGTGCTTCTCCGAGCTGTCAGAATCGGAAGGACACTTTGCTGTGGGTCTAGTCCCCTACCTCCGGCTACACTGCAATCACATTCCTCCTGGCCACAGAGACCTGGGGTGGGTGGGGAGTGGAGGTGGGAGTCTTCTTTATGTACAACATGAGGCAGCAATTTCATTTTGCCTATTATCAGAATAGTACATTGCTGGAACCCTTCCACATTGCTAAATCTAGATGGTATGGCCTGGAGCTGCTCTCAAGGGGTATCATTTTGTTCAGGGTTGTGCAATATTTTATTCCAACCCACTTCTGCCCTCCATGAACTTGAGGAGCAGAGAACGGGATTAACTTGAACCAACACTGAGGCAGGGCTGCTGGCTTTTGAGCAGAAGAAATCTGGCTCACAAACTTTGAGAAATACATCTGAAGGATTATTATTATTTCATTTTTTAATATGCACAGGACTCGTCAGGATATTCTGAGGTTAAATTCTGTGCATTTGTAAGAACTCTGGTAAAGCAATTAAGGTCCCAGATTTGACTTGCATTAGCATATTTATAACCTGGTGGAGAATGTTTTCCATATTCCTTGTGTCTATTTTTGTAATGATACTAATCCTTTACATTTCTGTATCACTTTTCATTTAGGGCGACTAGATCCCAAGCTGCTTTACATATGCAGGACAAAAACACAGGCAGACGTAATGGTATCATACTCAAGACATACTGGAAAGCAATGTGGTATATACAATTTAGTGAATATTTTTGACAGCCTTACCTACTTCTCATCCCTACATCTGCATGCTAGGCAATATGGAAACCCTTCATGTTGCTTCTAAACGCACACATATAACATACACACGCACATATAGAATCATAGAATAGTTAGGGTTGGAAAGGACCTTAAAATCATCCAGTTCCAACCCCTCTGCCATGAGCAGAGACACCTCACACTAAACCATGTCACCCAAGGTTCTCTCCAACCTGGCCTTGAACACCACCAGCAATGGAGCATTCACAACTTCCCTGGGCAATCCATTCCAGTGCCTCAACACCCTTACAGTAAACAATTTCTTCCTCAGATCCAATCTAAACTTCCCCTGTTTAAATTTGAAGCCTTTACCCCTTGTCCTACCACTACAGTCCCTCATGAAAAGTCCCTCCCCAGCATCCCTATAGCCTCCCTTCAGATACAGGAAGGCTGCTATGAGGTCTCCATGCAGCCTTTCCTTCTCCAGGCTGAACAGCCTCAACTTTCTCAGCCTTGACATGCTTGTAAGATGGGCTGATGCCAACCTGATGAAGTTCATCCATGCCAGGTGCAAGGTCCTACACCTGGGTTGGAACAATCCCAGGCACACATACAGGTTGGGCAGAGGTGAGATTCAGAGCAGCCCTGAGAAGAAGGACTTGGGGATGTTGGTTGATGAGAAAATGAACATGAGCTGGCTGCATTGTGTGCTTGCAGCTCAGAAAGCCAACCGCATCCTGGGCTGCATCAAAAGGAGCGTGACCAGTATGTTGAAGGAGGTGATCCTGCCCCTCTATTCTGCTCTCTTGAGACATCACTTGGAGTATTGTGTGCAGTTCTGATGTCCTCAACATAAAAAGGACATGGAACTGTTGGAACAAGTGCAAAGGAGGGCCACAAAGATGATCAGGGGACTGGAGCACCTCTTGCATGAAGATAGGATGAGAAAGTTGGGACTGTTCAGCCTCGAGAAGAGAAGGCTGCATGGAGACCTCACAGCAGCCTTCCTGTATCTGAAGGGAGGCTATAGGGATGCTGGGGAGGGACTCTTCATGAGGGACTATAGTGAGAGGACAAGGGGTAACGGGTTCAAACTTAAAC
>JASSUY010027132.1:0-15046 GCA_032466535.1 Forpus xanthops | reverse complement strand
AAAGGAAAGGAAAGGAAAGGAAAGGAAAGGAAAGGAAAGGAAAGGAAAGGAAAGGAAAGGAAAGAGGAAAGGAAAGGCAAAAAAAAAGAACCAAACCCAAAATCCCCCAATTAACCAAAGAAGCACTATCACATGGAGTTTATAGAAGGAGCTTCAAACCTAAATTCTAACTCTTTTCTGCTGTCACTGGTAAAATGCCAAATAAAAATGCCAAATCTAAATTGATATCTGAGAGGAAATGAGAGGCATGAGACGCATTAGAGACCAAGTGCTTAATGCCTGCATTCTAGCAGATTGTGGTGCTGTGATTTTAAAGGGTGGGGACTCACTAATCATTCACAACTGCTGCTGTTAAAAGTTGTCCCTTCCTTGCAATGGCAACCCAAGCAATATCATAGATTAGAGGCAGCACCAATTTACCTTCCATATTTAGCACTGAAAGGCTCACATTAACTTTATGGAAATAGAAGCATCGTGCAAGTGATTCAAATCATGTTCTCTCTTATCACTTGAGAAATAGCTGAGAGTGTTGATCACTGCCTTTGCACTCTCCGTAAGCTGCAGTAGAAAGATACAGGAAGACATAATGCCTGAGCTAAGCCGTGCAGGGATTCTTTAGGAGATAACATTTCCACCTCAGCCTTACAGTCACTGGCATATGCTATGCACTGAGGAGAAATACATAAAGGCAGTGCAGGCTCAAAAGTCTTTTGACAGTGCAGAATGAAGGTTAGAAATTCTCAGAGGAAATATAATGTGCTTGTTCTATTCCTATTTTTTCCCCTATAGTTCTACTTTAGGGCATTGTCAGGGAAATGAGCATTTAATTAAGGGAAATTCTGCAGCTTCCACTGTGCAGCTCAACTTATTTCTTCTTTTCTTACCTTTAGAGGCTGAACTTAGTTTAAAGAGGTAAAATGTGTGATAGACTATACAGTCCCTCATCTGTCTAACCTGCCATTAACTGGAGCAAGAGAGAAAACAGCAAAGGGAGCCCATGGAGGTGAAGGCTGTCCTGGGCTGTCATTGAAATCATGCATTCAAGGAGATAAAAGTGATTTAAAAAAGAAAAGCCAAGACAAGAAAATGAAACACCATTGTTACCTACAGAAGGACATAAAGAAAAAATGCTCTTCAAGCCCTCCTCCTCTCTAAAGTCAAAAGTGGTGGCTGCAGCCCCTTTCACCACTGCCACCCACAGCACCAATCACACCACTCTGCCTGCTCTCCCAGCCTGGCACAGCCATGCTCTCAGCCCAGCACTGGGGCAAGCCACAGAGCATCACTGTCCTTCCCAGAAGCATCAGCCAGAACCACTCAGCTGACAACCATGGACACCAGTTTGCCACTTGTCATTCATTGTCCTACACTTTTTCTTGTTTTTAAGTTAAAACTGAACTTCCTGAGATAAAGATAGAAGGTTTAGGTTTTATCTTACATGCTGAGATAAAACCAACTTCTGTTTCAGCATCCTAAATAGCAATGAGAAAAACTTACCTGTAGGAATAAACCTGTCAGGGATTAAGGGGACTAACTGGAGACATAGCACGTTCTTCTGTCCGTGACTGGCACTGGATTTTTCACTCCCAGATACTCCTCTGTTTAATCTCCTCAAGACACATTGGGCTAAAAAAACAAATAAATGTAGAGCACAACTTCAGAGTGTGTTTTATCACAAAGTCTCCGGAAAAATAAAGAAGTCCTCTTAGGAGGTGGCAAGTATCACACCTCAACCAGACTCAAATCAATGTGTGGGGTGGTGGTTTTGGTCTGGGCTTTTTTTTTTTCACTTCCATAGCTTCGATTTGCTTCTGGCTGTCAGAAGACAGTCGATGAAAAACAAAAGCAGTGAAAGAAGGAGTGCTGGGAAATAGAAGGTGCTTCAGCACAGAAGAGTATTGCATTGAAGATAAGAAATATATTCTGATTTCACAGTACCGCACTGCAGTGGAAGAATAGACTTCCTGGAGGTCAGAGAGTGAGTTTGTATACTGTAATGTACTTGTGTCACTAGGATTTATTTTCACAGGTGTAAGGCTACAAAGAAGTGTGTGAAAGGTTCAGCAGCTCATTTTAGAGTCTCTCTTTCCCAACAAATTCACAGAAGCCAAACCTTAAATAGATAAATAAATTAAAAAAAAAAAAAATCTCAACTATTGATGCCCCTCAGACAAGGCCAGGCTGCAGGAGCCCAGGGTAGGAGCAGGATTCCTCTGCACTGCATATCCCCTCCAAAGGGACCAGAGTATGGCGTCCTCTGCAAAAAGAGGTGTGGAGGGTCTGTTCTGGAGTGCTGGTGTTCCATGCACTGAGAGGGCCTGTGCAGCAGGAGAAAGCATCTCTCTTCTGTCTTGCACAAGTCAACCTCAATGCCCAAAGCCAAGACACCACAACTGCCCAGCCTGAAGCTAACTTGGAGCAAGCAACACCAAAAGCACAATCCCTGCTCCGGCAGGGCTTCCACACATGGTGTGGGCATGTTCTGCCCCCATGCAAGATATTAAGAGATCTTACATCTATATGAATCCTTAAACGCAGGATCCTGTAAACTGGGCATAGGAGGGTTAGACACCTGTGATCATGGAGAAGGCACCTAGCTGCCCAACTGGGCAACTTAAGCTCAAGGTAGAGAAACAGAAGAAGCAGAAACCTCTTTCCTGAGGTCAGTTCTTCAAAGCAAGGGCTGTCAGTCCCTGTACATTAGTACAGCACCTTGAACAGAATGGTCTTCATGCCAGCAGCTACTGCTCTGAGCTTATGCAACCACAAATGTTTATTAATAACTGTATCAGTTTTGCATCTCACTCCCTAAAACAGGTTGCACATCCTCCCACCCCCAGCCCAATCAATCAAAAGCCCTTAAAATAAATCTTCTCATTCATGCTTATAATCAAAGCTCAGAGAGAAAATAATAGGTGCTTTCTATCACACAAAATCAGGTTATTATGCTCAAATTCTAACTAGCAGAACAGAGATGATACATTTTTGTTGATACCCTTCTTGGTCTCTGACCTTATTTTTTAATCCTTCATCAGTGAATGGAGTTCCTTCCAACATATTTTGTGTTCAATACAGCTTTTTTCTTTTTTTTTTTTTTTTGTGCCTGTATCCCAGGAGTTTCTCTTCCATCACAGTGGTGGATCATTACCTCGGTATTCACAGACCATATGTAATGTAAGCATAAGTGAGAGAACCTGCCCCAGACACACTCTGTAAAGCCAAACACATCTATGGGCTGTGGGTAACACTTAGCACTCTACTGAGTCTATGCTACTGCTATATCAGAACAGATATTTGTTGTTTTGTCATTTAAAAGCACCATTTAAAATTTTAGTTTCATCCAGGAAGCACAAAGGTCTCTCAGAGTTTTGTAACTGAGGAAGTCATCAGTTGGCAAACTGAAAATCATTGATGTGTCATCACTTAATTCCAAACACAGCTTTCACTGTATTGGTGCCAGTGGCGGCGCAGATACAATCTCAATTTGTAAAGTATGCATTCAAAATATGCCATCGTGTCATTTCAGCAGTAATTGCATCACAGGAAGAAAATAATGAAATCAGAAAACTGGAGACATCGCATTGAACCTGTAGGCTGACTTGCAAGTTACAAGATGTTATCCAGAATCTTCAGATGTGACACAACAATTTCACATTTCTGAGACCTGTAAGTACCAGACAGAAGCGTACTCACTGCAACTGGAAATAAAGCTCTACTAGAAAGTATTTAAGAGTTCCTACATTAATCACCACAGTCTTGTCAGTGGTAACCCACCAAGCATTTGAATATAGGCATTATGATTCACAGCAACTTGTCTGGAGGTTCACCTGGGGCATAGTCAGGGCTAGGATGAGTTCACACACCTGGAAGAAAGACCATGTATATTCCAATAGGAAGAATGAAGAGGCCTAAATGACCTCTGCAGAAGATTTGTGATGATGACATGTGACAAAAAAAGTTCATGGCATGACTAGCTGGAAACATATCCAGCCAAGCCTTGTGAGCCACTGTGGTGGACGAACAGTGGCATTTGGAGAAGGAAGGAGCAAGAAGCAGTATTTGTTTTAAGAATTAATTTCAAAATGGAATCATAAATCTCTATCCTCAAAATCACTGAAGGAGCAGGAGGTAGGAAAAAAAAAGAAAACTTAAAAATGCTTTTTCATCTAATTACTCATTAGAGTATTTTAAGGGCCCTCACGGGCTGATAGGTTGAAATGAGCACAAGGGCAATCACAAATTTCTGGCATATAATACATTCCCCAAGAGTTATTCCGTTCATTCCAAGGAGATTTACCTAAAAGAAAACAGCATAATTCCTAGAATTGCATGTTAGAGGAATGCATATAGGTATTTCTCAAAATGATCTTCTTTCATATTCTTTGCTGCAAGAAATGTCACATTTTTTATCTTTTAGACTTCAAAAGTTTTACAATTCTCCTTGTGTTGCCTGAAAAGAGTGAAATAAAGGGCAGGTATTAAAACTTGCTGGACTTAATTAGAACATTTCCAGACACATGCTCAGAGGGATGAGTTTCTCTTTAAAATACGAAACATAAATTTTTAATGTTATGATATTTCCATCCCTCTTTTTGATTATACTTTTCAATTCATTAATATTCCCACTGAATACTTTTGATGCAATAACCATAGTCCACTGCAATTATGTTAATACATTCTGTGCATACAGTACCAGATAATAAGGCTCATATAGTTTTATCTTCATAGTTCCATTAAAGATAATAATGACATTTAATGGTTTCATCAGCTCTTCACCAGCAAATTGTTCCTTTTGTACTCCTGCAAAGCATACAAGGGGAACCACACTCACAAATAATGCAAAAAGAAAAGTGGGCAGAAAGAAGTAGAAGAAAAAAATAATGTTAAATTCCTACATGTGGCTGTAAGACTTGTATTTCCCTGTAGAGTTCACAGAAGCTACTCTAAAAGGCGCCATATGGCGTCAAAGGTAAACAGGTCACATAGCTCAAAATCTTTGTCCCACTAAGGACATAAAATTAGAGAGATGTGGTCATTTGGCATGAAATGTAGGTGGAGCTGATGCCCATGAAACTTCCAGGTCCAGGTGCCAGTACAGACTAGAAAGTTGCAGCAAGAGGAAAAATCTTATGCAGGGTTGTCATGGTTTAAGCTGAACCCAGAACAAGGGAATGTGCCAAAAAGTGCCAGTAACCACAGTCCTCCTCCATGAAAGCATTTGCTAGCTCAGAGCCCATCATTACTTGCACACTGGATGCTTAGCTGAGGTCCCAGCCACCAGCTTGGGAAAGGGTGGAAAAAAGCATCCACTCTCAAGAGCACTGGTGGCTCAGCTCTCACTGAAGTATAGCACATGAAGGACCTGTAAGGAAGACATCCTAAAACATCTGCAGGTGCATTGCAGATGCTGCAATACAAGTGTGGATGCAAGAAGCCCTTCAGCTACCCATCAACGCCAAAGCCTTCATGATAAGAAATGGTAAAGGAGCTTTTATACTGCATTGATCTATTGATCTACCTTCTCAGTTAAACTGTAGAGGTTATCTTAAACAAAGATACTCTTGTAAGGAAAGAAAAACCCGGAGTATTTGTGAGGATCCAGCAAAGGTTAAATACTCTTTCGAAAGGATTCCTTAATATGTACCTCTTCTGTGTGTTTTCCTGAGCAGTTTCCCCATGGCAGGGCTGACTGTGCATTGAGAGAGTGAAGTCAAACCAGTCATTTGAAAGACCTTCAGGGATTAACTACTCATGCAGAAAACAGCATCACTTCAGGTACGTGCCTTCTTGAGCATCCATCCCCACTGGGACGTCTTCCTTCCTCAGACAACCTTCTCCAAGGGCTCTGGGTAGGTCTGCTCCCTTCTCTGACTTGAGTAAAGGTATTTCCAGTCTTCATAACCCAGCCTGGTGCTCTGTGCATTCCAGCCTTGAGCCTTCCTATTTCATGACAGTAAGGTCCTGAGGCACAGCAACTACACCCTTCCATCAATTTGAGTTTTAATTGCCTTTAGTGACAGTCAAATTTCACTCATGTCCTTTACAGTGCAGGAATGTTGCAGTATCCTGGCACATAAAATGGAAAAAAATATCACATTTTCAGTTTAAATAGTTGGATTCTTTATTATTGATGAGGTCCCAAGTAATGTATGCACTCCATAAATAGCGTGTGAAAGCTTCCTAGAAGGATATACAGGTAGGATAGAGGGTTGTCATAATCAAAAGAGACACTCAGACTCAGTCTGAAAGCCGAGGTCTGTCCAAAATAATGGTCTTTAAAATGCACATCCAAGCATTAATTCTGCACCTTAGAAATATAATCTTCTGCATTCCACTAGACCCATTTGCAGGTGCTGCAGGATGCTGTTTCTTCAGGAATCAGCACAGTAAATGTTAGGAACAGCAGCGCTGGGCTGATTGGGGGAGACATTGTGCTGTAATCTGTAGAGTTCTGCATTTTCTCTCCATCCAGATTTCTAAAACTGTTTTACTCCAGAGTATCTGTATTGTATTTTAGAATTAGAGCCTCAGAGGGCACCATTCAGTCGACCCAAAATGCCGTCAAATAGCCTGGAGTGAAATCTTTTGTTGGCATTCCTGACATTTTATTTAGCAATTTGTGGTTTGCATAGGTACAGATGAAGCAAGATTTGCCTACATATATTTTCTGGAAGTGCTGTGTTTGTTAGCTTGCTTTGGGGATTTTTTTCCCACAGGGGTGATCTCTCTTCATTTTCTAAAGATCAGCACCTTTTTACAGTGAAGTCTGTTTGCAGCTGCAACCAGTGGAGCCTGCAAACAGTATATAAACCAGATCTCCATAACGTATTGCAGTTCCAGTGAATGCAGAGGGAAGCAGTATTTCATACCAATGTAAATTTTGGTGAGTAGACTTAAACGGTGCATATTTTACACAACTGAGTCATGCCTTTGAATGTGTGATTGAAGCCATAAAAACCCACAGGAACTTGTCAGGTGATATCATCATCTGCTTTCCTTTCAGCTTGCACCTACTCCATGGTACCTGTGCTTACCACCAAGCTTTGGCAGCAGTGAGACAGGGCTTCCTTGGGCATTTCTGCTGACCCACAGTAAAACCTGCACCCCAGGACAATCATTCAGATTTGGACTGTTAATCTGAAGGCCATCCAAGAGGTTTGGTTACCTGGGGCCGGAGTGAGATGAGAGAGGGTAGCCAGTGGCCTGGAATGAAAAAGCTGGAGGAAATGTCTGCAGATGCCCTACCCACATTTGTGGATTCTTCTAAACTGAAAATCTTGCACTTTGTCCTTAACAGTCATTACGCCTCCATCACAGCTATGTCTGCATCCATTCTCATTATTACAGAAAGACACAAAAAGGGTTTTCTTAAAAAGCCAGTTTATGGAAGGATAAACTAGCACCAGAGGGAATCGAAGGACTTCTGATGCATTTAATTATTTTCTGATTTATACTAGATACCTGCACCATATGGGGACATCAGGAAATTATTAACTCCAGCCATAAAGGCAAGGGAATTAGAGCAAACTGCAGTGTTTCACATTATAGGCTGATCAGTCTCCAGCCACTCTGACCTTATCTCAGTACAGAAATGCCACTGAATCCTTCCAATTTCTCTGCTAAGCCTTGCAGACCTGCAGTTCCAGTCTGGGGAGTGGTTTGCACCCCTGGAGCAAAGTGGGATGCAAATGCAACCCAGTGCAGTAGCAGCTCTCCATCCCAACCAAGGTTTCTCCTGCAGCCTGCTCCCTCTGCCTGGTTTGAGCTATGAGGACCCAGCCGGTAAGCTTAGAAGGGGAAGCTGCCTGTGATGCTCTGGGGAGTGGGAATGGGGAGATAGGTTTCACCTGAGCTGTGCTGCAAGCCAACCCAAGCCTGGAAAAGCCCCCTTGCCTTGTCCCCATAGAGAGTAACGTTTTGGGAAGAAACACAAGTAGTTTAACACATCTTGTCAACCCAAACAGTGCCTGGGCCAAGTGGGGTCTCCCATTTTACAGGGAAAGCTTAGTGCCATGACTGAGGGGTTGTCTTCTTTTTTTTCTTTCAATTCCCAAATGCCATTTTAAGCCACAACTGTGGTTTCAGACACTCCTTAGGGCAGACTTGTCTGGCTGTACAAGGATCATTGCAGAAATGAGGAGGATCCAGTGGCATTTCCAAATTAAGATAAGTTCAGAGTATCTAGAGGACATTCACTCCCGTAGCTTGAATTTACCATCACTTCTTCCTTTGCCTGTACATTTCCTTCTCCAACATCCTTTAAGCTTAGCCTGGAGAGGAGTGCACATACTTCTGTCCTGTCAGCCTGCTGCCCACCTCCTTCCCTGCTCCTCTCCCAAGTGACAGACAGCACGAACACAGTGCCTGTGCATGAAGCTGCCATTTCCAGGCAGAAGCTGGAGAATTGCTCAAAAGAGCAAAAGGCTACATCAGCCCAAAGTGCTAGAGATTGAGACATATAAAATAGCTGAAATGTTGTAATATGATAATTTTACAATAATCTAATCATGCAATATTTATAGCTATGAATGCAGGAGAGCTCCATGCTTAATCTTACCTTATATCATCTTAATTTACATTATATCACCTAATATATGTTACATTATCTAATTTTATTTTTTCTTATCACATCAGATCTTTCTTCAACTATAACTGTTCATTCATATGCTTCCCTTGAACTTACTATCATGGAATAATTTGATCTAGCATGCAGAACCATCTTTGGTCTTTCATGCAGTTTTGTACATCAATATTTATTGATCACATCATCTCCAATCCATGTGGAAGCTTCACACATTCATTGTTTTTGGCAACCTGATATTGGATGCCAAATGCAGTAACATTGTCTAAGCAGATGTGGAGAGACACTCCACTGCTGGGCTTCCTCAATCTTGGTTATGCAGGAGATGCTCTCACCACAGGCAGGTGCCCTCAGCCTGTCTAATGGAGACAGTAAAGACCAAGTGGTGGAAGGCAGATTATCTTCTTGTGAGTAGACATGAGCATATAAGGAAACTTGAAGAGTTAAAAAGCTAAGGCTCCATGTAATGTATGTAATTACATACACAAGTATTTCATTTTACCATCACCAAACATCTAGCTAAATGCAAAGCATAACTTTAGAATAAAATATGCATTTAGGCAGCTAACTAAAATAAAGACAGAAGCAGTGAACAGTGTCTTGAGAGAATAAAATTTACTCATTGTACAATTTAAATATAACTCATCAAGTTTCTTCCTTCAAAGGTTTTTAGTGATATTTCCGATGCAGGGTATTGTATTTTAGTAGAGATAATTCCTAAATTAAGACATTAACACACACTGTGAGAAACCATTCTTATGATGTTTTTGCAATACTGGTGTTGGGAATCATAGGACATACAGATGTCTGATCACATTTAAATATTGGTCTTCAGTTTATATGTCTTTGTACTGGACCACTGCCTGTTCATTTTGAAATACTTTTCCCTTGTTGTCTGATGAAGTGTGACACCTTCCAACGTTTAAACTTACATAAGCTTTAAAACTACTAAATGAGGGTTAGCCAGAACATGTTAAAAGTCTCTGACTTCAGAAGTCTGAGATATCTGGGAAGCATCTGCAAGGCTAGACATGGTGGCTGCTAGCGTAGTCTGAAACTTCATGCAGAAAGTCTAAGAAGGAATATTTTCAACTCTGTGAAGTAATGAGTACAAATGAATTGACTGATATAATAAAGTCCATAGTCTTCGCAAGAAACTTGCATGGATATGAATGGTATAATAAGACATAATTTATAATAGGTCATGACAACAGATGAAATATTTATTAATGTGACTGCAACTTGTTAATCCAAACCTGGTTTAGCTGTTGAATTAACTTTTCATTCATTGAAAAAAAATACATGATAATGGTATCTCCTTTCTTAAGCAGCACTGCTGAGCATAAGGAGATCAGTGCTATTTGGAAGGATTTACTGGTCTTTTAAGAAAGTTAATTTGCTTTGGTTTTTATCTTCCTGGAGAGAAATTTCTTGCTGCTTGCAGCTGAGCTGCAGTTACAAAGTGGAATACACAGAATATCGCTTTTTGGAGAAGGATGGACACTTGTGTTGAATCTAATCATGCACTGGTAAACTATAAATTAAATTGACCCTCAATCTGCTTGCATTTTTAAAAATTAATACAAGAGAAGAAATTCAAGGCTTTATTTGTCCATTATGCTGCAGCTTCATAAAGGGAAAGCCTGTGTCTTCAGTATGTTTAGTCCCTGCAGTCACTCTTTCATCTATGAAGTGAAAATATCACGGGAAAGGCAAAATGTTGAACAGGTAGTTTAGTTCTTCTCTTGCATTTCTGATATTACCCATATCTGAAAGTATAACGTTTATTGAAAGACTGCTGCCTTCTGAGACTAGAGTCAAATGCATTCATATTAAATATTGATTTCAGTATTTCCATACACATATTTCTGAGAACACACGGAAATGTACATATGCTGAAGCTACAGAGCAAAATACTGTTTTTGAAGGTAATATCATTTGCCTTCTGGGCAAAATGAAAGTCAGTTTTAAACATGGAAAAGCAAAGATAGCAATTAATTTTGTAGAAAAGACAAGAAGAAAATTCTAGGTTTCAGATTTGCTTGTTTTATATGAGGGAGTGTGCTTGAAGTAGAAGATAGTCCTGTGTACAGGAAGAACCTGAAAGAGTGATAAAAGGAGCACACCTAAGCAGTCACTAGCCCCAAAGCCCTCCAGACCAAGTCCATCACATATTAACAATGGCAGTAAGGTAAGAGTGTTTGAAAGGTCTGTTGATGATGTAGAGCTGCTCACGGTAGTAAGAACAAGGGCAGACCAGAGAAGGGCCTTAGGAAAATTAGTGATGAGGCAGTAAAATATCAGATGAAGTGCAATAGAGATGAATGTAAAAGGTGCAGATGACGGCAAATGACTCACAAATAAAATGCCAGTTTCTGAGCAGTGTAACCACCCAGGAGTGAGGCCTTGGGAAATGGCAGCAACTTACTTAAAGCCATCAGCTCAGTGTTTGGTAGAAGTCAAAAAAATCAAAGAAAGTGAAAGGAAATATCTGGTAAACACTGGTTTTAAGGGGAAATTGGGGAATTACATGAAAGAGAGTTCCCTTGGAGATTACTAAACAGACAAGCCAGAACCAGCAGAGGCAGGGAGTCCTTTGAGGTGGAATTAGTGGAAGTAGGGTAAGCTAGCATGAAGATATATCACACAGACTTCTGCTTTTATGCTTCCGTAGGTATCTGCTGACAGGTGTTTTTGGGCTAGGTGGGTGTTTCCTTTGAACCTCTATGACCATTTTGATGTTCTCATGGGACACAAGAGGGCTGCATTAAATTCCAGATCACTCACAAAGAGCAAGTATGTTCTTTGTCTTGGTAACTTAATCTTAACCTTGAATAAATTTTCCCAGGCATCTGAACAAATGTGAAGCTTTCATAAGGAGACTTACGCACCTATGAAAATTATCCCCACTGGCTTTCAGTGAACTTTGCAGAAGCAGGAACGCTGTGAGCTTTTTAAACCAGGAGTCCTGGTTCTGTCATTCATGTTGAGAGGCAGCCAGCACACCTATGGATACTGGGAAACAATTATAACAGTAATTATTTGTGTTTCAGTACCAAAATTATTAGCCTTATTTTGGAAATTCAATCCAGTTGAATTGGCTGGCTTCTGTTCATGCAAAGTCTGAATTGCCCTATCTTTCCTTGAACTCTACCTGATGAGCAGCATGCTTTGGAAAGGTTACTCAGCAGGGTATAGAGCAGTTTGATTCCAAATGCGTATAATGAGAGTGTGCAAGAAAAATGATTGAGTCAGGCACAGCTTGCCATGTGTCACTGCCTACATGGAATTAAGCAAGTAAGCTTATGATGAAAGACCAATATTAGTGGATTTTTTATGAAGGCTGTTTGATACTGGAATAACACTCAAACAAAAATGAACATTTAACTGTTGAGATATAAAAGATATATTTGTCCTCCTTTGCTCAAATGTAAAAAATTCCTATTGCACTTGCATCTGACTAGCCCTATGTCAGCTGTGGGTCCCTGTCTAAGTGCACCTGTACAGATGGACTTTGGAGCCATGTTGAAGCTTCTTTCCAGCCTTGTCTTTGGCTTTGTTTCATTCTGCTTTTGGCTACAATACTTGGATAGATCCTGTCCCTAGTTCATTGCTTGCCCATGATAATAGGCTATAGGACCCTATTATCAGATCCCATTGGGGTGTGCTTTATCCAGTAATTCCTTCATACATTCAAACTTGTAGTTGCTCTACAGCATATATGCAGGATGGATGCTCTTCTGAATCAAAGACTGAAGAGTGGGAAGAATTTCATATTCTTTGCTAGTACCTTAAAATGGCCACCTTCACTGCTAAAAAATGGTCACCATTCCTGCAGGTTTACCTTTACTTTCAACTTGAAGACAGTAGATCTCTGTGCATCCTGCAAAAGAGTAAGGTTAATGAAACTTGAAACTTTATATATTTACATATGTTTGATCTGACTGGGTAAAATTTGATGTCATTTAATGTTATTTTTCCCCAATGACACAGCTTCCATATTTTAAACACTGTAACACAAAATAGGAAACAAAGATCACTCCAATTTCATTTCTCCTCTGGATTCATTTTGTTGTTTCCAGTCCTGGTTCCTGGTTTCCCAATGATTTGTTAATTTCACTGTGCTTTAGTATACATCTTTCTACAGAAAAAACATTGGGATTACTCAGAGTAAAAAGAGTTTAAAATGTCAAAGACATTTGATAGGTCCTTCAGGGAATCTACATTATCTAGCATTTTTCATGTAGCATTTAATAGCAATTTTCCATTGCCAAAGAAAAATCTGTTTTCCTTCCTCCTTCAGACCATACTCTTCCATTCACCAAATACTACTGCTATTTTTGAAGTTCTTTTCTTTTGACCTCCTCAAGTGAAGATGAAAAAGGGACTCAACTAGAAACTGAACTTTATTCATCTGTGTCTCTTGGTCTAATAGACATTAAATGTAGGTGTTACCTTTACCTACAAGCATTAATTCCCTGCATTCTTTGGCCATTAGAATGATAATACTATTAACACTTAACATTAACTGAGGTATTCTGTACTTTTCAAGCTGTCACACCTGATAGCCAACAATGCCCAGGGCATTTGTGAAAGATCACATATATGTTATAAAGAGAGTCTAAGAAACTGCAGGTTGTTCTGTTCCACACAGCTATTACTGATATATTGCACACAGTATTTTAGAAGAATACCACTGCTATGTAACAAGGAAAAATAAACTCTGAGAAAATTCTAACTGAATAAAGCCCTGAACAGCCTGGTCTGATCTTCTAGCTGATGTTGCCTTAAGGAGGAGGCTGGACTAGCAACCTCCTGAGGTCATTTGCAACCTGAATGATCCTATGATTCAATGAAAGTGAGTTTCTCCTAAATCCAAAAGAAAGCACTGTGCAAGACAGCTCTTTAATGGATATTTATTTTCAGAGACAACAGATAATTTCTTCTTCTTTAAATCCAAAATTGTGGTGAAACATTTTTTTCACTGATAGGTCTGTAAACAATCTAGATATCAACTGCACAGCACAAAGGAAAAGCAGGAAGAGAAATAAATTAATGTTAAAAGAAGCTAAATTACATTTTTATCACTCCCCTTCATAACATCTAAAGGCTGCTTACTGCCCAAATGACGTAGCATTTATGCCGAGAACCCCTTTAGCATCTTCATGCTTTTAATAAAGATACAAAGATGCTGTTAGGCAAATGCTCTTGTATTGCATGAGAGATGTACTTTATGGTTGTTAGAAGGAAAGAGCTGATGGGCTTTTTGAACTGTGGCTCATGGTCTGTTTATACCTTTCTGTGGTAGAGCCTTTTCTAAATGCTTCAGGGCTTAGTCTCTACTGGAATCCTCCCTAGAAACTTGTTATCCTACGTTACCTATTTCAAGGTTTCTTGTCTCTTCTTTTGGCTTTAAAGGAAAGAAACAGAGAGGAAGAGAGTAATTCGAAAGTGGTCTAAGTGTCAAATTTTAAATTGTTGCTATGTCACATGCTATCTCTAAGAAGGAGATATAAACTAAAAAAATGTGAGTTTGGCAAGATCCATGTATAATGAATATTTTATACAGTGAATACTGATTTCAATGCATAACTTAGACAGTTTGAAATAAGTCTTGCATCTGTTGCGATATCTCCACCTCCAGAAAAACCCAGAATGCTTCATTCACAGCACCCAATGGGCTCTTGACTCAGACCATTAAGGCTTTAAAAAAGTTGATGAGAAACCTCCAGTGCAAAGAACGGGAGAGAAAGGAAGAAACCTGATTTAGACACTTTCAGGCATGGACAACTGTACAAGATGACAACTTGAAATGAGCTTTCCCGTGTCCCTTCACAAGACTACTTCCACTGGAGGAGGTTCAGGAGGCAAGTTTGGCGAAGCAGCACAATTCCAGTGAAACAAAAGCAGAGACAGGTAACTTTAAAAGCTCACCAGGGGCATCAAGCCTGAAAGAGCAAAGGTTGTTAGCTGCTCCCAACCATCTGAAACACCCAAAAACAAAGAAAAAAAATACTATGCTTTGTTATTTTTCTCTAGTAATTTTATTTAGAGTTCTGTTAATTGGGAATGTAACTCTCTCATAGTAAAATAAGTTTTCTTATCTCTGTTAAAGACAGTTGATTAATCTTAGAGGAACTTGATAATTTTATAGACCACACAAGCAGCATGTTATGTGCTTGGCAGGCACAGTTTTTGATCATCTGCAATTTCCTAAAAATTCAGGGATTGGAGTACAGTTTTCATTGTCAGTGAGCAAGGATTGTCTTAGAGGTTAGCAACATTGGCTGCTAGTACAAAGAGAAATATATTTGCAGGTTAATATATCTAAGGAGCTAGAAATAATCTACTGTTGTGGTTTGAGGCCCCTCAAACAGTTCTGCTTACTCCCCCCCTCTTTCTTCCCCAGTCCTGGGGAAATGGGAAGGAGAATCAAAAGAATGCAACTCCCACAGGTTGAGATAA
>JASSUY010027131.1:0-10202 GCA_032466535.1 Forpus xanthops | reverse complement strand
CCACAGGGCTGCTCTGAATCTCTTCTCTGCCCAACCTGTAGCTGTGCTTGGGATTACTCTGACCCAGGTGTAGGACCTTGCACTTGTCATGGTTAAACTTCATCAGGTTGGCATCAGCCCACCAAACTTGCTGAGGGTGTTCTCAACCCCACTGTCCATTTCACTGACAAAGATGTTGAACAAGACTAGTCCTAACACTGATCCCTGAGGGATATCACTCACTACTGGTCTCCATTATAAATGATTTGTGTTAAAAAATAGTATAAATATTATCTCTGTAGTGAATTTTGCTTTGATCTTTTTCCATATAAAAGCAAACTGATGAGCTAAGTGAACATGGAAGTTTGTCTTGAACTGCTTATAACTGTTATATTTCCCTTTTTCCAGGTGTCGGGAACTCCACCTGACTGTCATGATTTTTCAAATATGATGGACAGTGGGTTAGCAACTTCATTTGCCAGCTCCTTCAGGACCTGCAGATGGATTTCATCTGGTCCCATGGGCTTGTGCACGTTCAGGTTCCTAAGATGATCTCAGACCTGATCTCTGCTACAGTGGGCCTAAGGTCTTCATTGTCACAGTCCCTGCATCTGTCTTCCAAAGCTTGAGCACCATGGTCAGAGTGCTTGCCAGCGAAGACTGAGGCAAAGAATTCATTAAGAACTCCATCCTTCTCCAAATCCAGGGTAGTCAGTTCTCCTGTTTTCTTCTGGAAAGGGCCCACATTATTATCTCATTTGTCTTCAGATTATTACAAAATAATGCATGTTTCTCCTTTTATAAATCTGAGATGATATCTGCATGATTTCTACTTCGAAAGACAAAGAAAAAAGTGTTTTTCTTCCCCAGTATCTCCTCTGTATGTTTGTAGACTGACTTATTCAAATTCTGCATGATTTATCAAAGCAGAAAAATTAAATGTTCCAAGATTTCGGGTTTTTAATATGCTTATTATCATTTTCCCCAATGGTCTGGGTCAAGTGATAAATAGCAGCAAAATAACAGAAGAGAAATATCTCCTCAATATCCAAAGAATCTTCCTCAAAGTGTGATCATTTAATTTTAGAGATATTTGAGAAAAGATGGAATCACATTACCTGCTATCCACAACTAGCCTTGTTTAGTCCCCCAAATACCCAGATGCTTTTAAGTAATTTTTAACAGATGGCACTTTTGGGAATGATATTGCAATGGCCAACAACAGCACACTTCTACCACCACAGCACTACTCCAGGTAATACTGCTTTTAAAGGGACTACTGAAATTGGAGGAAACTCGCCAAAGCCACCATTTAAGCTTTCCATCAGATACCACCATGAAAGAACAGATAATATGACTTAGAGGCTAATTCTGCCAGTGACACAGAAATTGATGAAGGTTTATAACGGAAGACAATAAAACCAGATTCACTCTGCAGATAAAGAGCATATCCTGTTATTCACACGCATGCTCAACTCTACAGATAACACAAATGTTTTGTGGTACTGATGACAAACTATATGCTGTGCTTTAGATACCATAAAAACACAGGCAGTAAGATAATTCACCAAAGCAATAGGTTTTTGACAATCTTACCTGGGTACAGCTGCTTTGTTGGGGCACTCAGCTGTGCAGTTTTTGAAACTCTGTAGGCGACATCTGATCCTTTTGAATCCCTTCTGTTTGTGCAAAATCCTGATGTTCTTGATATTCCTTCTGGTAAATTGTGAAATTCTAATGCTTTTAGCACATCAACAGGTTCAGCTGACAAAGAGAGAAAAAAAAATTGCTCATCTTGCATCCCTACAGCATTCAGCCTCCAAAAAGGATATTGATTTCATTGCAAAAGCATATGTGTAATCATAGCAGTAGCTGCATTCTATTTTGATTTATTGAAGATTATTTGCATGCTAGATTATTTTAACAAGATTGTTTATTCTAAATATATGAGAGTTCATCCCATCCAATTTAATTGTTATGATCAGATTTTCAACTACTTGACTAAACACTGAAAACCACCGTTTCAGAGAACCTTGGTGATTGAAACAGCATATTATTTTAATCCATGATTTCTGAGAAGTGGAACTGATTTCAAAAGTTTGCACAAAAGTTTCAGAAGCATTTAGCTACTAACAATCTGCCATCAGAAACTTGACTGCTGCTAACATTAATATATATTCTGATTACATATGGCTGTTTTCTCCAATAGAAAGTGGTAAGGAAGAGGCTAATTATTTTCTTACCCAGTTAGAGAAAGAAAAATATTACTGCTTTGCCTGCAAGGAATGAATAGACTGAATAAGTCTTTCATTATTTCCAAGTTAAAATTCAAATGGAGTTGTTTTGTACTTTGGAGCCCAACTACAATCAAGTTGTATTTGAGCTCATTTTAAAGTTGAAATCCAGAGCTGCTATTACACTCATACTGATACAAGATTTTTTACATATATATATATATGTGTGTGTGTATATATGTATATTAAAAAATCAATTTACATAAATATATATATGTAAAGCCAACAACAAATCCTTAACCTACTGTAATTCACCATAGCAAAAGGGCAGGAACTGAATGGAGAAGCAGTTCAACAGAGGCAGTAAGAGAACACAGCTTGCCTAATGCATTACCTTTCCTCTTACAAAAAATTAAGATGTTTATTCTCATACTTCCTATCGATCGAGGCTTCACTAGTTTATTTTTTTAGTGGAAATAGAATTTCAACAATTTTTTCACTGGGACTATTCTGCAGTTTTCATGTTGGCAAAACTTTTCTGGAAAGACAAAATTCTCCGCGATTTTCACTGTTAAAGCTGAGAAATGTGTTCGGTAAATCTGACCCTTCATGTTTTTGAACTGCACTATGGCATTAACTATAGCTCTGTTATTACACACTTTATGTGTCAAAAACCTCAGCTTTAGGCCCAGAATTCACTGTATGTGAATATTCAACTATTTGCAAACAAGTGAAAGAGCAAAAACATAGGCAAAGTGATATTCTATTTTCAATCACTGATGGAAACACCTGTACCTTCTTTTTTTTACTATTTGTACAGCTGTAGTCAGTGTTACTATTTTTTCATCACTGTAGTATCTCAGAAGTTGCTTTAGTATCAATAACAGATGCGAACAAAGTCAAGTTTAACTAGCTCATCCTACTCATCTCCTGGCAGTGCCAAATACGAAGAACTCAATTTTGTAGTTAAACCTATTTTTGAATACCGAAAGTATATTCTTTAAAAACAAAACCTGAGGTTTTCTCAGTCAGACTACAATGAATACCGAAAGTATATTCTTTAAAAACAAAACCTGAGGTTTTCTCAGTCAGACTACAATGCATATAACTTCTTTTGTCTTAAAATACATTTACAAGAAAATGTTTGTGAGCTTCTTGATTTTTTTCTCCCATCATGCAACTTCTCATGTCCCTTTCCCATCAGATGGTGATACCAAATATAAACTGAAGAGCCAGTGTCTGTTGCAAGCTAATCCATGTTGAATCAATGAATTTATTTCAAACCAACATATCCTGCAGATTCAAGAAATTATGTTTAAACATTCTCAAAAGAAAAGTTTCAACAGTGGGCAAATTCTGCAACATTAATCTTTCATCTCTGTTAAGTACTGACTAAGTAATTTTAAGGGACATAATGCATTTTCTGTGGGGATTTCACACAGTTCTAAAGTTACCCCCATATTGAAAGAACAGCCACACTTATTTTTCTGGTAAGCAACGGCTATTTTTGCAGTACCTATCATGATTGGAACCAACAAAGCAATGGAGAACCAGTCACTTCAGAACAGTCACATCAGTAAAAATTCCAAATTGTTGTACAAGTCAACCACTTTACATTCCTTTTTGCTTTCTTTTCTGCAATTTGTACCAGATTCTTCATTATTTTTTAGAATAACGACTGTTCTTTGCCTGGCTGACTGGCAGACTATTCACCCATAAACAAGATCACTTATTACTCCCTACTAGTTCTGCTGCTAAAAACCTTCCAGACAACAAACAGAATAATAATAGGACAATCTTCACACCACAAGTTCCAAATAATGAGAACAAACACTTTGTCAGCAGTGCAGAGATGATATTTATTTCCACAAATGGTGATTCACAAAACGTAAACAGCAAAAGCACTAGCAGGTTTACATGGAATTCTAGAAATGGAACTTCTAGAAATTAAAAGCTGTGTGAAGTAATTGATGCAAGTAAGTTAATTATTCCATCTCCCGAAATAATGTGGCTAAGTTCTTAGCTACTTCGACCAATTGTTAAAAAGTAAAGAAGTCCTTTAGAAGTCTTTAGATAAACCAGGCAGGAATGTGATTTAACGTACTTCTTTTCAAAAATGTGCTCTTGATAGAAACCTACATATTATTTACTTTGTGAAATGAACAGAGTTTGTGCCTCTTCCTCACAAAGGTTTTTGCAACATCCTTGTGTGTGTCATGATTTAACCCGGTCTTAACTCTCATCAAAGGCCCACATTAGGATGCAGCCAATCCTACATTTCAGCTGGGAGGCAGCAGGCCTGGACATCTCACAGTCATTACCGACACCTTCCAGATGAAAACTGGCCTCACTTCTCCCCTACACCCCTCCTGTGTCATGCATATATTACCTACCATATACTGGGACTCTGCAGAAACACCCTCTTTTTGCTATGGAAACCCAGCTGGAGCAAGCATTCAGTAGCCCTGACCAGGCCGCCATGACACTTGTCTTAAATTCCTTGGTGAGCTCACGGCACATGTTCAGATGATCTGCTCAGCGTCTCTACAGAAACCACTAGAACATAGTTGCTCCCAATATGCCACAGAGCACACACACAGAGGAATCCAGTCAAAAATAAATGAACAGCTCTTAAAAAACAGCAGCGCTTAGACCCTAACTGCTCACAGGTAAGCTGTTTGAACTATAAAGGCCAAAGAGAAATCCTTGCACACCCAGCACTTGCCTGCTTACAAGACTAAGGGAAAGAGGTGGAAGCCAGCTCACTAAGTCAAGGAAGAGCATAGTCTGGAAGCTATCAGCTAAAACTATGGCTTCTCTCAGCCAGTTACTGTAGGTCCTGCAGTGCTCAGTGTCACTGTATCCTGGGAGCTTCAGCTCTTCCTGAAAACTGCCTCTTCTCCAGCAATCTGCTCCCACATGACTTTGGGAATGGTAAGAAATAGTCAGAAACAGCATCAGTGCTAAGGCCATGTAGTTTGCCTGTTTGCATAGTCCACAAATTAAGATTACAGCTTGCATTCATATGGGACAATACCATAGCCCATATACTGTCAGATCTGGGGTCTGTCCCAAGAACTTCCTTACAGTACCTAAAGCAGCTTGCCTAAGTGATTTTACCTTCTAATCTAATTTCCTTTGATAGTTTTCTCATAAGAGAAGCAAGCAAAACTGCAGATTAATGATATATGATGTAAAGCTTCTCTATCCTTCCATTTTGGCGTTAAGATTTAAGATGGCAACAAAATAACCCACAAATAAGCATCATGCAAACGGTTCTGTTCACCTGATCTTGGAGTGCAGTTAATTCTCCTCACAAAACTCATCTTTGAAAACTTAATTTGGCTTGCCATGGCAAATTTGACAAAATGCAAGATCCACCAAAAGCGGGTCCCTTCATGCCAGTGGTTATGGCCACACTGCACTGCCGCCTGAAGGCCACCTCCTGCAGGCAAGCCAGCAAAGCTACAAAACAACCCTCTGAAAGGAAGCCTGTGTTCATCGCTGCAAGCCCAACTGCACTCTCCCACAGTCAAAAAGCGAGTTCCCACTGTGCTACCTTCCCACTGATTGAACCAACTGCAAGGATCATTAATCCCACTAAATATTACAGTGCAAAGTTCAGCAACATACATTGTCCTCGACCCAAAAAAGTTAAGAGAGACATCTGCAAATTTCACTGCCACTAAAAGAATACACAGTACTAGCTAGAGGAGAAGGGTTTAAAAGTGCTGGGATTTCTGGAATGGCACAGAAGTATTCAAAAATCTCTCTTTAGCCGGCAGAGCTGTGTGAGGAAGGAACTCGGGTGTTCTAGTGTCTTTCAAGATATCCTTCTTTCTTCAACAGGCTGAGAAAGTTGGGGCTGTTCAGCCTGGAGAAGAGAAGCTGCATGGAGACTTCAGAGCAGCTTCCAACACCTGAGGAGGGGCAACAGGGATGCTGGAGAGGGACTCTTCATCAGGAACAGCAGCAGTAGGACAAGGAGTGATGGCTTTAAACAGGAACAGAGAAGTTCAGGTAAGATATAAAGACGTTCTTTCCTGTGACAGTAATGAGGCCCTGGCACAAGTTGCCCAAAGAAGTGGTAAATCCTCCATCCCTGGCAGTGTTCAAGATCAGGGTGGACAGAGCCTTGGGTGACATGATCTAGCATGAGGTGTCCCTGCCCACTGCAGGCGCTGGAACTTAAGATCCTTTCCAACCCAAACCATAGATTCTATGATTCTATGAAGATAATAAACTGTTAATCATTTAGCTCCAGCACAATTTCCTGGGTTTGAAAAACAAAGGAGGTAAAGCAAAAAAAAAAAAGTGGTGTAATATCTCAAGACCTGAAATAACTTGTACCTTGCAATAGTTAAAATTGGAGAGCCAAATTCTGGTCTTCACTACTGGGGTATGACTGAAGTACTCATTCACTCAATGAGCTTTCCATATTTATAGTGGTATGTATAGGAACATTTGGTCCAGAGCACTTCATATGCACTGTAGCTCTAAAACCATGTGTATCTTTCCTTTGCTTTCCCTTTAGCTTTCTTCCATCAGAACTAAAGAACCTCAGGTAAAAGAAAAAATGCATTGACAGAAATATGAAGTCTTCTAAGTTAATTCAAATGTTACCATATGTAAAAGCATGTTAACTAAAAAGAATAATAAAAAAAAAAACCCATCACTTCTGTCAGCATATCTCTCCTGAAAATTAAAAGAGTTCAGTGGAGTTTATAGCAGTAAACTGGATCTCAGATCAAACTTCTACACGGCTAGGTTAGGACAGAATACCAGTAGTCAATTACATGAGGGAAATTTCACATGTTTTCTGTTTGGAGAGGAGGAAGATGCATATAAAAACTGATTTCCAATTGTGGTGAGCATTTTCAAGCCTAGACTTCCTAAATATATAATGACAGATATATTTTAAAGGCTATGACAATGCATTTTAGTCAGTTAATAAATAACCACATCTCTCAAAAATATACCTCAATTCTAGATTGGAAGAGAACCCATGTAAGAATCTAGATGACATTTCAATCATATATTCTCAGCAAAAGATACCATAGCTTTCATTTCATGATCTCCAAATTGAAATAAAAATCTGTGATACATCATTCTTATTAATACTGATACTGATATTAGAGACATGAATCAAATTCTGATGCCTTTACACTGCATTATACCTAACAACTACTGACATTGCTCAATATGATTTTTTCTGGAGTCAATTAGAAGCTAGTTGCTGTGTTTAAGCCCATCTGGTAACTCAGAACCATGCAGCCACTCACTCCCTCACTCCCTCCCTTCTTATCCTCACTCCTGGTGGGGTGGGGATGAAAATCAGAGGAATGAAACTCTCACGGATTGAGGTAAGAACAGTCAAGCAACTAAAGTATAATGCAAAACTACTATTACTAATAATAAGAGTAACAAAATAACATGGGGAGAGAATGTGAAACTAAAAAGGGAAGAGAAAAAATAAAAAAAAACCAAACAATAAACCCAAGTGATGCACAACACTATTGCTCACCACCCACCAATCAATACCCTGCCCAACCTGAGCAGCAATTTGTCCCTCCCATGTAACTCCCCCAGTTTCTATAACTGAGCATGACAGCTATGGTATAGGATACCCCTTTGGCTAGTCTGGGTCAGGCATCCTGCCTCTGCTTCCTTCCGGCTTCCCACGCCCCTCCTCACTGTCATTGATCAGGGTAAACGGGACTTAGCAACAACTAAAAACATTGGCGTGCTACCAGCATTGCCCTCAGACTAAAGCTGAAACACACTGTTGCACCAGCTACTAAAGAGAAAAATAACTGTTATAGCTGAACCCAGGACACAAGTGAAAACAGTAATTTGGTTTCTGATACAATGTCACAAACATAAACACCATTCTCTGTACAAGATCAGAGGACTTTCTTCCTCCCCTTCCAGATACATTTGAGCTGGAACCTATTATGGCTCTCCATTTCTTTTAATGGATATTATCTATGGAGGAGGTTCCCAGGTACCATAACAATACAGCATATGGTACCAGAGAAACGAGAGTCTGAGAAACTGCCCATAATGCAGAAACTGAACACAGGCTGGACTGACAACTTATTCAACATGTGACATCAAGACTCCTTGCAGAAAAAAATGACCTCAGTTTTCAGTATAATGCTTAGCATTTCCACATCTCTCTTTGGGAATGCTTCTTGTAGGTGACCACATAACCCTAGGTAAAAGGACATGCATCACTAGACAGGAACAGGTTTTATCAGATGTAAGAAAATCTGCAGTTGAATGGTCAAATCTGGTTCAGAACATTTGGATTTATTTAAACGCAGATTATAACTAAATGAATACTGTTTAATTATGCCTTTTTAGTCTACAAAACATGCAATTTGTCTGTAACTGAGATTATGACAAACTTAACTTAGTGATAGGCAATAAAATTTGTTTGTCCTTCAGCAGTCACCATTAAAATTCTGCACTGTGATAAAGCTCATCTGATCCTGCAAAGGCAAAATGTACAGAACACAAAAAAGATGGATCGATAGTGCAATAATGGCAGCAATGTCATCTGCACAATTACACCAGCAGCAATCATTCCGATTGGAATTGAATTTTGATTTTGAACTGAGGTTGGCCAGGGATACCAGAGATAATGGTCTAGTGTGAAGCATCCCTGTCCATGGCAGCGGTTGGAACTGGATGATCTTCAGGTCATTTCCAACCCAATCATTCTATGATTCTATGACTTTGGATAAAAGAGTAACATCTACATGTCTATAATTATAGCCACAATCACACTGCACAGTTACTTATTTCAATCATGTTGTATAAATGGAAATGTTCTGATTTACAATATATGCTTTTCTACAATCTTCTAGCTGATTACCAACTGCAGCGATGATCCAAACCCAAAGAAGTTCTCCATACAGTCTTACTCCAACAGCATAGATGAACTAAAATCCATCTAGTAACACTAACGCAAAGGCTAGGTATGTAAATATTAAGCCATTTCCTCACAATGAAAATGGAGCTGCATTGTTTCACATAAGTAGAATGCTTTGTCCCATATCACCCTAAGCAGCCAATGGATTCGTCAACAAATTTATACTTAAGCCTATGAAACACTTGATCTCCTGTTTCTTAGCACACTATCGACTTCCACTCACAGTATCTTACTAGTAATTTAAGCCTACTGCTGTCACAAATCAACTGACAAATTCTGTGTCGAATTAATTTCATTGATAGACAATTACCTGGACGTTATTTTACCAGAAATTTTGCAGCAAACATTTCTGCATACTTGTGAGTACTTCCTCAGAAATTCTTTTTTGACTTACACAGGCCAGGGGGTTACCAGGCAGGTTTCTAACCATCCTTTCCTATATAAAGCTGTACTGAGGAGAGTTTATGGGTCAATTCCATGAGAACGTTCCCATTACTATGTATCTCACACAGTAACTCCTGTCTTACTTGTTTCTTAAGAGGTCAGACATCTAGAGCGATCATATCACAGATGCATGAAGTGGTACTCAGTAGCTTTGGAAATCATACAGATGGAAAATATATTAGTCACTGGAGTTCTTTCAAGTGAATATGATTACTCCTTAAAAGATAACAAAGGAAGTCAGAATGGACAACTGTCCTTATCTAGAAGGTTCCTCACCTTGAATTTTCTTCTATTCTACACAGAACATGCTGCAAGCCACTTAGAAGCTGCAATGAGAAATTAATATATAGCCATGAAACTTTTTAGATGGGCTATACCAAACTACTCTTTCATAGAATCAACTAGGTTGGAAAAGACCTTTAAGCTCATTCAGTCCCACCATTACCCCAGCACTGCCAAGGCCACCACTAACCCATGGCACTACGGGCCTCATCTACAGTGTGTGCACACTTGCAGGGACGGTGACTCCAGCCCTGCCCTGGGCAGCAGTTCCAATGCTGAGCACCCTCTGGGGAAGGAACTGTTCCTCAGCTCCATCTAACCCTGCC
>JASSUY010027129.1:0-19661 GCA_032466535.1 Forpus xanthops | reverse complement strand
AAGTGAGGTCTCACGAGAGCAGAGTAGAGGGGCAGGATCACCTCCCTCTATCTGCTGGTCATGCTCCTTTTGATGCAACCCAGCACACTGCCGGCTCATGTTCATTTTCTCATTGACCAATACCCCGAAGTGACATTGAGTAGTGTAGTCCTGGTCTAAAATACAAGCCATTTGTACCTTACATTAATCTGCAGGGGTGACCTTCCTGTACTTATCTTGCATTTTTCATAAGCAGTACAGTCACACCAATTTTGGATAAAGAAGGAAATGGAAATTGAAGTGTCATATTGTGCTTCATACTTCAGACAGAAGAGGAAGAACTGTTTTTTCACTCTGTTTGTAAAGTGTATTTGATTTCCTCTTATAAATACAAAGTACTGTGCTTTCTTTAAGAAGCTTCAGTTCCAAGATTACCATGATATGAATAATGGTTGGGTAGTAATATGTCTTCTCTGTTGTTAATGTTTAAATTTAGCCTAGAGCAAGCACTTTTTCAAGCGTGACCAAATGCCTACCTCATTATATGTTCAGCTCTATGGAATCTGCATGTGTTGTCCAGAAAACTGGCAGGGTACCTGTGAAATTGTCAGAAATAATCTCTGCATCCACAGGGAGAGCAGATCTCTTATAATGGAAAACAATCTAATCTCTTTTCCTTTCATCTGGTAAAAGTCTAATGTGATTTGGAGTTATAAAGTAGACACTTAGAAGAAATATGGTCTTCGGGATCTTGGCAGAATTAGTGTTACATTGTCAAATGAGTATAAGGAGGATGTGGCAGAACTGGACTGACTTCCTTTTGTGTTGACAGGTTGCTTAGTCATGAGGGAGATGAACAAGTTCAGCTCAAAGGAGGAGGGAAGTTTGGGGCAAGTACTGACCAGCTAAAAAGATTAATACATTTTTTCCTGGACAGTAAGGTGAGCAGAACAGCCTCTGCAGTAAGCCTTTTAAATCCAGTATTGAATGTTAAATCGGGTATTGGCTCCTTTTGAAAGCTATTTCTGGTGATGAGCTCTGAAATGTTTGGTATTTGGGATATTTTTGCTCTCTAGGATGAGTTTTTAATGAAGACATTTCTGTTCTGTTGTATTAAAACTGATTTACAACTATGCTAAGAGAGAATCAGTGCTTGAAGTAGGTTCTGGAAACAGTCTGATGGACTAATGCCACTGAGTAAGGGTTTTTGGTACATGTCCATGTTCTTCTGCAGGCAGATATGGGTAGCTGCGCTGTCGCTCTCTGCTAAGAACTGCATAATTTTGTAGGAAGTTTTATCAGCTTAAGTGCTGTACTTCATTGTTTGGCTTTTGCTGTGGCGCAGACCTCTGTCTGACTAAAGTGTCTCAGGCACAGCAGTTTTGACTCTTTTGCAAAGAATTTCACTGATACTGCTTAAAACATTGACTCTTTTCTAGTCCCTAGAGTTTTAATTGTGATCAACAACATAAAAGCAACACAAAGCTAGTTTTAAAGAGTTCACTTAAATTGCACAATACAGGTATCCTAAAAAGAGGAAAGAGAAGCTTTTTTTTCCTACTTTTGTATCAGATTGAAGACATGGTGTTTAAATGTTGATTAGCCTCAAACTGAATGTGTTGGAATACTGTGTATGCATATATGTGTGAATGACAAAGCTTTGTAATGGGAAAAAGGGAGAGGAACATAGGAAGCTGTGTTTATTTTAATTGTTTGCTTCTCTAAGCTTGTGTTTTAAATCCCTAGCTGCACAAACACGTTGCATACCTCATAGACAGCTTGTGGGACTGGGCAGGCAAATTCCTGAAGGACTGGGAATGCATGACCACTCTTCTATTAAAAAATGCTGAAGAAGATGGAGAAGGTGGGTAAGCAAAGAGCTTAGTTTTGCCTGAATGAATCTCTTGATACAGTTTTTTTGAACTTCAGCTAGTTTAGGATCATTCCATATTACAGTACCTTTTGATCCCAAATACTGGTCCCCAAGGGACACAAAGCAGATGTAACTCAATGCATTGCCAATGTGATATTTATATCAGCATATTTGTTTTATTCAGCATTCTGTATTCATGTATTGCTAGTTTAGAAACTTTGCAAGAATAATTGCATAATTAAGCCGTAATGCATATGTAACATTTACTTTTTCTGTTTGTCCAGAACTTAAGAAACTAAATTAACTGATTGAAGTGCAGTATCTGTTGGGTTATTGCTCATGCCTGAAAAGAAAATGCATAATTGTGTTGAGTGCATTGACATCTAACACTCTAGAGGATTACAGTTTTTCAGAATTATTTGAAAGTGAACTTAAATCTTTATGTTCCCTTCCAATCCAAACAATTTGATGATTCTGTGAGTAGCTGTGGTAGTAGAACTGGAAGTGGTTGTTGAAATCAAAGTTTGTAGACCCAGTGAATTAGAACATTTTGGTATTCAAAGAAGCAGGTTTGTCCTAAATGAGTTAGTAGTCAGTAGGAGTAGGCCTTTTAAAAGCTGTCTATATTTTAGCCCAGCTGCCCTAAAATGATTAGCAATTATAGGAGTAATTGGTTTTGTGTTCAGTAAATGTAGAAAATAATTTTCTTCAAATTAAATCCAGCCCTCTCTAGGTGTTTATTTGGCAACACTGCATCTTTCTTTCTGTAGTGTCCTTCCACAGTCGCTCAGATAAATGAGTAGGCTTTATGTTAGCTGTTGTTGCATCTTCAGTTTTCTTTTATGTGATACTGAAACTAATTTGCTTACAGAACTGAGTGATGCCTATCAAAGTGCCCTCATTGAAATTATCCTCGCAACAGTTAGAGAAGCAGCTGAAGGTCATCCTCCAGTGGGCAGAGGTGCAGCCAAAAAAGTCAGTACATCTTAATCTTATTTATTGTCCTGTAATCACATTCTCTTTGCATTATGTGCTTTGCCAGATAGCGTGTTCCTTGCGGTAGGTATATCTTAGGAAATAAAATGGCTTATTTTATGAAACCACACACTGTGTTTTGACCTCTGCATCTTATCAGTTGAAGGAGGTAGGTTTAGAGGAATGCCAGTGGAAGCATGTAACTGACAAATGGTGAGCATTTTATCTGTGGGATATAGCTGTTCAGCAATTTGCATCTAATTTATGGTTAACAAAAAATAAAAATCTGGTTGTCCCCATGGAAAAGTATCTTTATCTTAGCTTGATACACTTCAGACAAAGGCATGTCAGTTAACCTTGGGTTACATATAAAATGCCACTCAAATCTAAGAGATTTTATAATTGAAACAAAATGCTTTATCTGCAGATTCTTTCAATGAAAGAGAAGAAAATACAATTGGAAGATTGTACCAAAATTACTGAACACTTTATTATGGTGCTTCCTCGGCTCTTGGCAAAGGTAACTAACAGCTGCTCTGTGAATGCATGTTAAATATTTCATTAAAATTCCTGCACTGTACTCATATCCTGTTTTTTCTCTGCAGTATTCAACAGATGCACAAAAAGTGGCAAATCTTCTGCAGATTCCCCAGTATTATGATTTAGATGTTTACAGTACAGGACATCTAGAGAAGGTGAATAAGAATTGGGGTAGTTGGTTCATGTGGAATGTACTAAATTTCTCTGACAATGTACAGAGTTTAGTGGGACTTGGAACAAGTAGGAAACTGTTGAAATGTAAAGAAATTATCTCATATCTTGAGGAAAGTGGTCTTATTAGGGACTGCCAGAGAAAAAAGCCTTAGTGCTTGTCAGTTTTGATATGCTATGACTGGCCCTGGTGGGTAATGATATGTGGTTTCATGTGGTAGGCCCAGCCCTGGGTTTTTCATTGCTGGGTGGAGAGAGGGTGGGTAATGCCATGTGCCTGAGCTGGTGTCTCCCAGGAGTTTACAACAGAATAGGTTTCATTCTCCTTGGAGACTGACTCTCAGCTGCTGGGGAATGATAGTAACTGAAAGATAAGAATGGAGATAGTGTATCCGCTGATGGGAAAGGGGTGGTCAGAAACAGATAGATGAAATCCTTGAAATAGTTTAATGTATTCTTAAGAAGGGATGTTTACAGGGAAATAATGTTAGGCGAACACTCCTAGGTTAATTTCAGCACAAAATGTTAGCTGGAGGAGAGTCAGCAAAATGGCAGAAGTTACCTTCTCTCACTGAGTCAAGATCTCAGTTGCTAATGTGATCTGAAACATTTTCTGTCTTCTGCTGCTGAGGGAGACAACCTTCATAGTTTGGAAAAACACCTGTCTTTTGGAAAGATGTTTCTCATTCTGTACCTTTGTCTTTATTTTTATGTAGTGCCAAACATGTGCTGCTAAATTAGGACTTGAAGTTGCTTAATTCTTTAGGAAGATCCAGAGACAATGATAACTAAAAAAATCTATAAACCCAGAAAAGAATGTTGCATCCTTTAATCCTGCTCTTCTGCTTCTTAGACTGGTATTTATTTTAGGTTGGGTATGGACATATGTGGGCCCAGTGAAGCGTATCTACAGCATAAGTGGATTTCTGTACTGTTTCCCTATAATACTCCTTTTATCACCTGCAGCATTTGGATGCTTTGCTGAGAGAGATAAAGGACATTGTGGCCAAGCACTCTGACATGTCTGTCCTTGAGGCTTCCTCCAGGACTTACTATGTCCTCTGCAGGGAAGAGATTGCCATCTATAGCCAGGTGAATCATGCCCTATCTCAACTGATAGATGAGTTGGTGGGACACCTTAACCAGCTACTAGATGGCTTCTGGCAAAAGGTGAGCATGACTCATTGTGGAGACAGACTGTTTCCCTATGAAAAAATAAGGCAAAAATATTAAGGGGGATATGGAGCTATTCTCTGCCTACTGTTTCTGCTTGAGGGGAGCAGAGCTTCCCAAGATGAGTTTGCGCCTCTGACAAAACTGTTTACATTTTAATGAAGCAGATGTATTTTGGCAGGAATAGAGTGGGGAAAGTAATAAATGAGGTAGTCCACACCAGCAACAGGGCATTTTACATCTTCTGGCAGGATTTTATGGGATACCAGCATATTGTAAAATGCGTTGAGCCAAAAATCCCCTAACCACAAACTGGATTTATCTTGAAGGTCTTAAATGCGTATCTGTGTCAATGTGAAAGAATGTGTGTTTATGAGAAACAAGAAAAGTGCTAGACCAGGTATTTTGGGCTTAAGCTCCACAGTTGCTCCATAGTTGTTCTGTTACCCGTCCAAAGATACTGTGTGCCAGATCAGCTAATAAGTGCTGTGGATCTATAGGTGATGAAACTGTTCCCAAGAAAAGGTGTAGTTCTGTACTACTACATATTTGACTATACACAAGTCTTTTGTGCTGTCACTTTGGCTGTAGAGATAGTTTTAGGGGGAAAAAAAGCAACCCAGTGGTCTGTAATTGTATAAGCAGATTGTAAATCTTTGGGGTCTTTGAGTAGCGACCTCCCCCTTGAAGGATGACTGCAGAGTCTTCCTCAAAGTTTTTCATTAGTTCTAAAAAGCAGAAACAGCTGGTGGTGATATGAATAGCTTGCTGGCTGAGCTGAACAACAGAAGCCCACAGCTGATCTGATCAACTGTGCCGTCATGAACAGGTGTCGTGCCATGGTATGAGTGTTAACACTGACAGGTTTTTATTGGACACTGGGATATTGTAAAATGTGTCAAGCCAAAAAATCCCCTAACCTCAGATTAGATTTATTTTGCTAGTCTTAAATAGATATCCATGTCAATGTGTGAGAATGTGTGCTTATAAGACACAAGATAAGTGCTAGAGCAGGGATTCTTCAACTCCTTTTTGGTGTGATCCATATCTAAATAAAGAGATTTTCTCCTGGTACCCCTCCCTTCTAATTCCTGGTTGTATATACTGTCTCCCATAATCATGTAGTGTACTTGTGGAAACGACAGCAATTGCATCTATGGGAAAGTATTTAATATATTTTTAGCCATCTTTGAATGTGATCTGGCAGCTGGAAGCAAGGAGAGTCAGCACCAAGTGAACAGTTAACCCTCCAGAGATACTTAACAACTGTGTGAGGGACCATGAATGGCTTGTGAGTCTGAGGGTTAGCGCTTCTGTGTTAGCCTAACTGCTAGTTTTTCCTCTGTGTTAACAATACTGTAGGCTGGGGAGGCTGCCATGGGTTTATTAATGTCAGGAATGTTTCCTTATACAGGATTTCTGTGCAGTCAGTGTTGGTTTCTTTTTACTGTACAGGAAGACATGAGTAGCATTGTTAAAGGTGAAGGGACTGGGGAGGGCTAGAGGAGAGTAATTCAAACTTGTGGATTGTTTGGGATGAGAACATAGCAGTTGTCTTGCCCCACACTGGCTAATTCCTTTTTCTTTCCAAACTTTCATAATTTAGGCAGAAGGATTTTGTACGGATGCAGGAGAAATTTCCCAGATGCAGTCTGTTTTGAGAAGAGTTGCAGCTTTTCATAAGTGAGATATTTATTTACACAATTTACTTTTCCATATACTGAAGTATCCACCTAACAGGTGCAAAGTGAGAATTGCTCTTGTTTGTTGGGTTTAATATGATTTTTCACAAAAGAATGAAAATGATCCCTATAAGAAGTGCTGCAAGGTTTAGTTTCTTCTTAACAGAACTGTACTCTTAGGTATGGAATTCTTCTGGATTCATTACTGAGGTTGGAGCATTAGCCCTAATGTGGCTTAAGAAGTCTGTGTTACAGAGTTGGGATCTCAGAGTGGGCACCAGAGATTCTCTATGTGGTGCCTTTCTCCTGGCTGGATGCTTTTGCACTGCCTTACTGTCAACACTGGTGATCAGCCTGAAGAGGGTATAGTGAATAAAGTCTTTTTCCCCTCCGGAAGATGTTATCTGCTTTGTTTGATTTAATTTATTTGATCTTCTTTTGTTAAAAGATGTATTTCTCAAAAGCTTGGTTCTCCAGGGATTGTTCACCAAGTAAATTATCATGCAAGATAGTAGAGGGTGGGGAATTTGGCCACCTTCTCAGCCTTTTACCTACCCTGTGTGCTAGGGCTGCTCTATTTTTGCAAAGAGAAATCTAACGTTGAGCTGCAAACACTCAAGAGTATGAGAAACAGCCTTTTAAAGTGGAGTGGGGAAATTGTTCTTTATACCCTTTTGGACACCTAGAGAATGTGGGTAGAGTACAGGAAAAGGAACAGAGCTTAAGCTGTTTTTCCTCTCCTCGTGACACTGCAGTTTTGTGGTAGGAATGCTGACAGTAAGGCTGTGTTTTAAAGCTTGAAGTGTTAGATTGTGAAAAAGAATTTAATTCCCCCCTTTAGAATTATTAATTAGTTGTTTAACATTATTGCTATACATCAGATAAAGTCAAAAAGAGGATACATTTAACCTGTTTGGTAAGGAGAGATTCTGTTTCTCACTTAGTGTATCATAATTTCTTCTTCACTTGCAGTGCACATGATCTCACCAAGTGGAATCTGTATGACAAGACTTTAAGGTTGCTGGTGTTTGAAATGGAACATGAGAGTTTGCCTGTTCTGGTCAGTTGTTAATATTTAACACTGAAGGAGCTTTTTCTTGTTGAAAGTAGGAAAATTAGGAAATACTAAATAATCTTATATATAAATGTCCTGTGAGGCAGAAAGATAATATTTCCATTTCTCTGTCTGGGGAAATGAGACTGTCATTGGTATAACATTACTTGAATTGATAAATTCATGCCATAGATTCATTTATTTTGGAGATTATCCAAAGCTATGGTAATCATCTGACATCTGGATTGATCCTTTGCTACACTCAGTACTTCCCATGATTGTAGAGTCCTGCTTTCAGTACACATGAAATTGTAGATTGCATGTAACCAGAAATAGGAAGACCTGCTCGAATATTGACTCTTGGTGAAAATGGTTTGTAATTACTAGCTGTCTTCAACCACAGCCTTTTGGTTGTTTGGTTGCCTCAATTCAAGTATTGGCTGTGCCAAGATGGAGGTGTATATCCTGGGATTACAAGGTGAAGTACTCTGGCAGCCATGACTGTTAATCAGCACCTGTTTGAGGTGACAGCTTGAGGTTATTTGGGAAGAGGTGAAATTCAGTTCAGTAAAGAGGGCCTGCAGCAAATAGGTAGAGGTGGACTCCTTTAGATGGGGCATTGGAGCAGCAAAGTTTGGCTTTTGCTCTGAATTGCCCTCTGTAGGAGTCAATCTGTCATCAAAGACTGCAGAGAAATCCCGAGAAGCTAAGCTAAAGTTAGCTTCTGTGAGCATTCTTAGTACATGGTTAATTTCCACTGAACTCATCAAGATGTCAGAGTTCTGCAGAAGCAGCACCTTAGTAATGAAGGTTCTCAGGAGGCAATGTTTGCTTGTATGTAAACTCATTAAGTTTATTTTGAGTCTCTAAATACTTTATAGTACAAAAACAGTCATGCAAGCAGCATGCAGAATGTCCGGCTTGAATGTTTTTTTTGCTTCCTAAGCTTTTTGCTGTTGAGTTTCACGTGCAAAGGTTCATGTAAATAAAGGACATGTGTTTCTATTTGCAGATTATTGTGCCAGCTCTCCAGTGCACATATTTTTCTCTCCTGTGGCAATTAGTTGCAGTTTCAGAAAGTTCTCCCAAGGTTGGTTGCTCCATGTAATTTTGAATGCCAGAGTTGCGATTCTAGAAGTTTAAATTGCTTTTTTATTCTCAGATTGCCAGAAAAAAAACTGAGTGCCCAAGCTTTCTAAGGAATTAATTTGTGTTTTCTTGAGGAAACCAAGTCGAATTGAAGCATTTTCTCTCTGTCTTGCCCTCCTTTTTTAAAAAGTGTTTATGCTTTTTCAGGCTGCAGGAGAATAAGTGAAGAGTGGGTCACCTCTATTTTTACTGCAAAACATGCACATTGAATTCCTGAGGCTTGATGGAAATAAGAAGCTTGTTCTGCTGCCAAATAGTTTGCTATTTTCTTGTTTTAAGCTACAAAGAATATTCAGTGAAACCTCCAGGAAATCTGTTGCATTGTTTTGTTCTTATTTTCTGGTTTACATATTTCTGGCACAAAGCTTGAGAAATTGAAAATTTTCTCATCAACCATTTACTTTCCTGATTGGTTTTCAAAAGTTCCAAGTTGTGGCAGGTATTTTAGAAGACAGTCTAGTTTAAGACACCACAGAGAAAATCTCATTTATGCTTCAGTTCACATGTGAGTGTGTACCTGTGCTGCTTCTCTTCATGGTAATTCCTGACTACACTGACTGCTGCTGCTTCTGTTATTCTGTCCCCTTCCCCTGGTGCTTGCTCCTGTGTGTGCAAAACAGGACGCTGACATGGACATCTGTTAGCTGGGAGGTTGCCTGTTTGGTGACTGATTCAGTATCTATTCCTGTCCCATTCCATTCCTGTGTGGATGTCTACGTCTTTCACTGCTCTAATATGTTCTGCCTTTCAGTCCAGCCATGGTTGGCTTAACTGATAATGGGGCAGCATATTTTTTAATTTAACCTTTCATATGGGAATGGATTTTGACTGGAAGCACAATGTTATGGCCAACTCTGCAGGGCCAAATCTGGATGTTGGCAGAGAGAGAAATTCCAAGAGCAAAAAAGAACATTTCCTGGACAGCAACTCTAGGACTGTTTCTTCCTCCCCCTCCACCCCCAAGAGTGTTAAGGCAATGGTTTTCCTCCCCCTCTGCTTCTTTGCAGCATGCCCTGGGATGGATCCCCTTTCTGGTAAATGTACAGTTGCATAGCACAAAATCCATCCCTCCTATAAGGGCATTCCTCTTCTATTCACTGCTCAAAGCTCAGTGCAGTGCACCAGCTAGGACCTGTTGAAGAATTTAGAATCTTTTTTATGGCTGTAGGCAAATCAAGTAGTCTGTCTTGCTGGATTCATCTTAATAAACAGAGATGTCTTAAGTTTTTGAGCACCAAATGTAGCAGCGTGGTTAAACTGCATTCCATCTATAGTCAATAGAAGGAGGTAGAAGAGCAACTTCAGAGGGCAATGAATGTTGCAAATTAGGTGGGATGGACCAGAGTTTTCATGCCTCTACTTCCGTCTCCGAAGTGGAAATCGTTCTTACTGCATCATGAGGATAAACTGAAGTGAAGAAGGGGGTAAGGGAACATGCTGTTAAAGCTGGCCATCATACAGATGGAGCAACAGTTTGACTTGCTGAATACCACTAGCCTCAGCAAGTCTCACATATGCACATGTCCTACTAGTATTTGTCATATTTCTGCATCAGACCTGGGGGGAGGTATATATTTTTTATGCATTGACCTTTCTGTCCCAGATATTGTGCCTGAAAACAAGCCATGGCTTAAAAGCTGTTTGTAGCTAGTAAGCTGTTGCTGTTGGGAGATGTCAGCTTTTTTTCATCATGTCATCAGCTGTGCTATCTTAAATGAATAATAAGAGTGGAAGAAAGATGCAACTGTTGCTTGTTCTATAATTCTCTAATGAATCATAATCCATAACATATTTTTCCTGTCGCTTTTCCTGAATATGTTTTTAGGAGACTCTTTTTGCACTAGGAAGGGAGATGAGACATTTCAGTCAGATTTGCATGCACTTCCTCCACCATAAGGATAAAGATGTAAAAGAAAAGGTTTGTGTTTCTCTGTCACTTAAATACTGTTCATGCTCAGTCTTCCTCTTAAATGCCTTCTTTTCTTTTCATACTAGTCCTTCCACTGACTTTTGGTATTTTTTTAGTCTCTTAGCAGAAAAATAACTCTAAAAACCCCAATATTTGACTATTTATTTTAAAGGAAAATTGAAGTTATGTTAGTTGAAATGCTGCAAAATTCAGTGCTTTAATCAAGCACAGATACATGTCTGTCCAGTCCTTCTGCAGAATCAATGTCTCAATTCGTGAATCTGAATGTCTGAATTTGCAGGTTGATAATCATTGTGTTTTCTGATTGGACTGAGCAGTGTACTGTGTACAGGTTGCTATCATTGCTTTAGTAATGCCTTGCTATGAACATACATAAAAAAAAATTGGAGAAATTGTCCAGTGATTCGTGTGTTAAAAGGGAGATACTCTAGCATAATAGAGCTCTTAATTCCATGGAAGTCTGACAGCCTTTAGGTGGTGTTCATGCATGATACATATATATGCTGTATCCTAAGGTACAAATTCAAGAAAGGCTTTGCTGTGGCATTTTTCCACATGCTGGGGCAAACAGAAATCTTTAGCTTGCAAGGAAGAAGTGGGATAGAAGCTAGTTTATTAATGCTGGTGTTTGATGGAGATGGAAAGTGGAGCTGGCATGAAAAGTGGTCTCTAAAAACTTCTTTGGCTTTGTTTGCTTGGTGCAGGCCTTCCTGATACTCTGTGACTGGTTGCTGATTTTGAGTCATCAGGATGCAAATAATAATGAAGAAGCAGTTGGACTTCTAGATTATCTTCCTAGCACATCACTTCAGGAAAAACTGCTTTTATTTATTCAGGAAAATGTTTTCATGGAGGAAGAAGAGGAAAGCAAAGGTTAGACATCTTCATCACCCGAGAAACAATCTAAGACTTCTGCTGTCATTTGTCATCTGCATTGAATGTATCAGGAAAATGTGGCTGGTCTTTGGGATTTTTTGAGGGGAGAATGGGCTGGGTTGTTGTTTGTTTTTTTTTTTTGACTGTGTCCATTTACGAAGCAAGTGGCTGATCTGTGATACACTGATCTGTATGCACCGAATCTTGTGGATTGTCTTGTGGATCAACCACAAGAAGTATCTGCAAATTTACTTACACTCTTTCCTGCTGCAAATGTATCTCAGCTCTCCTCCTGCAAGAAGCTCTCCCCAAGCATCTTTGTAGCTGTTTTCAAGACTCTTGGAAGTATTTGTTTTCCACAAGTTTTCCATCTAGTAATTAACCCACGTTCCACAGAGTTAGTGATAGGAAATTACTTTTTTCTCTCACTCTTTTTGATAACCTCTTGGAGAGTTCCATCTGAACTCTTCCTTTGTTGATGGTACATGGCAGCTTTTGTAGGGTTTTTGATGAGTTACATGCTGGTTTTCTAGGGTCTGTATTATTTGAGGGGAAAAAAAAATGTGGTTGCAATTTGTCTCTTCCATTTGGCATGTGTTTGTGCGCTCTGGTTCTGTTCTGTAGCTGTGAACAGTGTTGTGCAAGAAGATTCTGACTAGTAGAAATGTAAAAGCCCCATGAAAATGAGAGTAGAAAGAAGACTGTGGCAATTACTTGCTTTCACTGTCATCAGCTTCAAGCTTTGAAATGGAAATAAACCTGTATTTTCTGATACACTCAGGAGTGAGCACTAGCATCTGTTGCTTACTGTGTTGACTGAACACCAGAGTCTGTGCTATTTGGATGAAAGCTTGTGTTAAAATTGAGATCTTGAATAAAGTAGTAGAACAAAACTTCAATGCTTTTGTTTTCCTAGACCTGACAGAAGAAGAGGAAAGAAAGGATGAAAGTTGCAAACTTGACAACTTGAGCAAAAAGAGAAGTCTTCTTGCAGCGTATTGCAAGTTAATAGCATACAATGTTGTAGAGATGACTGCAGCTGCTGAGATTTACAAGTATTATGTGAAGGTAATGTTTTAGATGAGGTTGCTTTGCTTATCAGTGCATTTTAGTTTTTCAGAGTGACTCCATGTTTGTGAAAGTTGTGGGGCTAATAGTCTTATGGCTCAGAATCCTTGCATGATCACAAAAGGGCTATGAAATCCAGCAAGCACAAAACAAATCTTGGCTCTGCAAAGGTACCTCACTGCAGGCAAAGTCACTGAAAATTGAGTAGGGGGCATGTCTGTCTGCACATCGGCTCCTCAGCTTTTCCAGAGAGGTCACCGCTGAGAAGCAGTTTATGGCTAGGAAAGTATTTTAACTATAGAATTTCTCACACTGAAGCAGTCAACTTCATACAGCTCGCCCAGTCCATACACAGAGGGCCTAGATTTCACATAACTGCTGGTGTTTAAACAACTGGTAGAGCTTCAGCCACTCTGAAGTGGGTTTCAGGAGGACTGAGAAGGGCACAAATGGACAGTTGCCTTGAGCCAACTAACAGGACTTTTGAAATCCCTGAATATGGATCTTGTTCTTCACTGGACCCAAGGCGACCATTGGTTAAATATGGAAAACTATTTCTCTTCTGAGGCTTTGTTCTTTTGTTATGATACTTAACAAGTTCAGTGTAACTTTAATTCTTGCATTCTCTTAAAGGGGCATGGCATTGCCTTTCATATAAAATAATAGAAAAAGTCCAGTTTTCATGTTTTATCTTGGGTGTTCTGATATTGGGGGTGTTTTGTGAATTTCTTCTGTCACATGAAAGCAGTCATGTTTTGTGTACTCCCAGTGCTAAAGAAGGGGAATGATAATTTCATTTGTTTTGTTGCTGTTAATAGACCTACAATGATTTTGGAGACATAATTAAAGAAACTTTAAGCAAGACGAGACACAATAACAAAATTCAGAGTACCAAGACACTGATTATCTGTCTGCAGCAGGTAAGGTTAAGATTAAAGCAAGAGGCCAGGGGTTCTTAATGACAGCTGTACTCATATTGGAGTGTTTTACTTTGCTGTAATTATTCAAAATTCAAATCCATTAAAAAGAAAACCCAACCTAGTGGAAGGAATTGTTTTCCTTGCCTGTACTTTCTATGTGTATGTTGATTTTTGCATCAAAACTCCTTACAAATCATTACATCTGTTTTAAAATGTGATTTTATGTGCAATGTTTTTTGGTCTTGGTTTTAACTTTCAAATTCCTAGTGTGTTAGGACCGATGTGTAAACATGAAATGTTTCTTGGGATATTGTAGGTGTCTCTTAACCTTAACAAAGGTTAAAGATATTTTACAGTATACAGTAAAATACAGTATGGTCTGTATTTTACAGCCTACCTCAATTCCTGTTCAGTGTAAGGAACCAGAAATGTATCTGTGGCTGGCAAGCTTTAATCTCCCATATCTGCAGTATTTTTTTCTGGAAGAAAGTGGGTTGCGGCCCTTCTGAAGGGTCTCAATTGCTGGGACTTGCAGCTGCTGACTGATGAGGCCAGTTAGCTATTTTAGCAGCTGCTTTTGCCAGCTCTGCCCATGATCAGAGCTGCTTCTAGCTTGGAGTCGTGCTGTAAGCCACAGAGCAGGCTCCTTGCAGGGGGTATTGACACATGAGCTTTGCTTATTTCGCGTACATTGCCAGGAGCTTAGATCTGTAAACTAGCCCCTGAAATCTGAGCTTAGATGAGGCTAAGCAGCATTTGGCTACATATATTCTGCTGACATAGTCAGGACTTTGTGTTTAGGTATCACATAGACAACAGGCCCTTTTTGGCCATTGCTTGACCTTGAAAGTCAACAGGTTGATGAGAACCATCTACCTCCCCATGTTCTGTTACCAAGAAAACCCTAAAACATAGTTAATTGGGCTCAAAATGTGCTTTTGACCTAGCCTCACTCTAAAGAAATTGGACTATGCTGCTGCCAACCTTGATGCTTTATATTTGCATTCTGATATTCCAAAAGCTTCTCGGGCAAATTAGGTCTCTTGGACTTGATTCAGAAGTCCCAGCAGGAGATGGAGTCAGTGGAGACACCATCTTCAGGAATTGGTTCTCTGTTTGTGCACACCATGTTTTATTTTTCTTTTTTGATTTATGCCTGTTAGCACAACAGTGTCATTTGTATCACTGCCTTCTTCTTGTTTCAGTCATGTACTTCTAAAGCACATGACTTACCTACTGTTTTGTAGGGTTTCTGTCTGTGGAAGCCAACTGTTGCTTACTGTGAGTGTCTCTGTCCTCCTGGTGCTTTGTTTGCCTGTAGAATTACGTATGGTTGCTTATCTGAGACTTCTTTTGCAGCTGTTTCAGGCACACGCAGAAAGCCATGACAGCAGTGGCAGTTTGGACTTCTTCTCTACTTCCTTCGCAAATATGAAAGAACTTGCTCGTCGCTTTTCACTAACGTTTGGCTGGGACCCAGTGAAATCTAGAGAATCTGTAGCCATGATACACAAGTATGTGCCATGTAACATCACTTTGTCCATTGTCATTGCTTTGTTCATTGTCTGTTTGTCTGTTTTATTATTCTGCTTTTCCCTTTTTTTTTTTTCATTCCAATAGGGAAGGGATTGAATTTGCTTTTCAAGGAGCTAATGGAGTACATGGAAAATGCTTGCCTCCTAACTTGAGCTTTCTGTTAATCATCAGTGAATTTTCCAACAAGCTGCTAAAGCCAGACAAAAGACTAGTGTAAGTTAAGTTCTTGTACATTGTCATACACAGTTTGCTTTGTGTATCCCTGTACATGGGACACTTGACCTTCAGTGTTGCAGAAGTTGCTCCAGGGCTTTTCAGAGAACCTTTGAAATCAATCTGCCCCTGAGGCTGTTAGCTTGAAGACACTTGTTGGGTTTTGCAGTAAGAGTTATTTCAGATTGTACATGCAGTATGCATTCTAGTTAATGTCTAGACATAGTTGTGGCCATGTGTGTCAGTTCTTCTGTGGGAAAGACAATGTTAATTTGGTGTAAGAGATCTGCAACTTGACTGGCTAATGGAGTGGCAGGGCTTCTTTTCTGAACAGCAAATTAAAGCAGAAAAGATGGAGGAAGGGAGTGCCCAGATCATTATTTTGTGATGACATAATTCCACAGCTTCCAAGCTCAATTATGTGAGTTCCACGGAATGTATTTGGAATAGAAATACACGACACTATTCATAATGTGGACATTTAAGTTCAAGAATTTACTATTTATGGGGGAATATACCCTGATCTAGTTGAACTTATGTTGTACAGTGGTTTAAATATTTACATTTAATAATATAAGAATGCTGTCCTTATTTTGGCATCATGGGGAATTATGCATCTGCGTGGAGAGATGTATTATTATGTCTCTTATTATTTTGAGATGGAAGTAATGTTCTTCCTTCTGTTTGTCCTTTGTCAGTGCTGCTTCTGTTAGATCTGGATCTCTGCGCTTCAGTCTGCTATTTACAGGCACTGTAAAAAACTATTGCAAAATATGTAACAGGTATTTCCATTTTCCTGAGAGCACATTTGAAGGCATGGGGATGTAAAATGAAACATTAAAATGTGTCTGCCTGTTTGAATTTCTGAGCAAATCACCCCTGTACCTGACATGAAAAATTCCACTGTGGAGAAGAAGTCAGCAGAAATAGAAAAATACCCAGTCTGCCATCATGTCTTGCTGAGCCCTATTTGGTTGCTCCTGTGTCGCTTTGTCTTAAATTGGAGGATAGCTTCCATGAGTATCATCAAGCAGTTTTTATATAACAAGGGTCAGGAGTGGTGAGATGTCTACCTTCCTGTTACTTTACATGACAAACACAATTTATTAACAATTGCCAGCTACCCAGACAGTGTATTTTGAAAAATTAATTAAAACCCAAAATGCAGAATACGGACTAAAAGTATTTGATGTATACTGATTGCGATTCCTGATAAATCTGATATGGATAATCTGTAGGTAATGATAACTTCCCTTTATATTCTTGCATTCCTCTCAGAGGTCTTTGAGATCTGTGGTTAGAATTGGCTTTCACAAAACCATAGAATCACGCAATGATTTGGGTTGGAAGGCACTTTAAGGCTCATCCAATTCCCGTCTCCCTGCCATGGACATGAACACGTTCCAGTAGACCAGGTTGCTCAAAGTCCCGTCCAACCTGGCCTTGAAGACAGCTTCTCTGGGCAACCCATGCCAGCACCTCGCCACTCTCACAATGCAGAACTTCCCAATGTCTAATCTGAATCTCCCCTCTTTTGGTATAAAGCCGTTTCCCCTTGTCCTGTCCCTACACACCTTTGTACAAAGTCCCTCTCTGGATTTCTTGTAGGCCTCCTTTAGGTACTGGAAGGCTGCAATAATGTGTTCGCAGAGCCTTCCCTTCTTGAACAACCCCAACTCTCTCAAGCCTGTTCTCACTGGGGAGATGCTCTGGGCCCTGTTTTGTACAGTTTCTGCACAACTCTGTCCATGTTGTCTGCATTTTAAAGAGCTGTTACAATCTGTATAGCGATGCTTGAGCAATGAGTAGATTTCTGTTAATCCATCCTTGAATAACTTTGTAATTTCATTTACCTCCAAGGAGTAACTTAATTAAATGAGAGGAAAATATTTCATCATTGAAGTAGGCAAATTTAAAGCTAAACCCCAATAATATTTTTCCTAGGGCTATATTTATCTTCACCAGAGGATATATTCCAGAAGTATATTCCTGAATGTATTATTAGATACATTCAGGTAGGTTTATTCATTGAAAACTTTTGTGGGAAATACAGAACCTAGCAAGGAATGCACTTTGGCTTTGGTTCTTAATGCTTTGGACCTCCTCCCTGCTGCTGGGAGCAAATGGGAAACAATAAAATTCACAAGAGGGGAAATTGCAATTCTATCCACAAGTACATTCAGACTAAGTTTCTAGAGTAACAGTTTCTATTCTGGGAGTCCTAAAATGCCTTGCAGGGGCTGGAGATTATATTTCCTCTTAGAAATATTTAGGTTTAGTTCCATCATAAATTACTGGATGGAATGTTTTAGGTCAACATGAACTTTTAGAAATAAACATCTGGTTATTTTCATTTTTATTATTAATCATAGAATTGATGTCCAGGTCTGTATATTAACATATGTGAATGTACCTGTAACAGATGAGATGCAGAATATGGGCATTTGTTAGAAAGGAGTATATTTCAACACCATCAAAGTATACAGATTTTAACCTCCTCCTCCGTAATTGCCCAGGTTGTAGCAGTAAAATATCAGACTTGTCAATTGTTCTGTGCCGCAAAATGCCCACAAGAAATGAATTATTGAATAACAAGCAGCATGAGGGGCCTAATTCCTGAATCAGTAGGAGTCTTTCCATTGACATTGATAGCAGTTGGATTAGACCCTAAAAATGTAATTACAATACATGCTTGTTTGAAATCAACAAATTCCATTACCAGGGTTGCTTGATCCCTGGGTCCCCCAGAGTCCAGGGCTCTAATTGTTTCGGCGTCGGTGCTTACCTTAACCTCCTCCCAGCACTGGTTTTCTTGTTTTGCAAAGCAAATTAAATGTCTGATATTTTCCAGGCCACACTCCTAATCAAAGAAAGAATAATATACTCCACAGGCTGGTGTTAAAACCATCACTTCTGGTATTTGTGAAGGTGGGGCCCATTTTAACAACACAGGGCTTGATTTTAAAATGATGAGCTGTAGCTGAAATGTAGTGAATATCCAGTTTCTAGTCCTGAGTCAGACTTTGGTTTTCTTATTGTTATAAAGTAGGAATGGGTCAGAAATGTCCTGATTTTGGAGAAGAATGCTTGAAGGAGACCCCTCTGCTGCAGAAGAGGTGATGGCTTCATCTGTGGTTCAGAGGGGCCCAGTTTCAAGTTTCCAGATTGAATCAGGCAGAACAGAGATTTGAACCAATGTTTCCCATACCCTGTGTGTTGTAACTGTAGAGCTATTAGCTGCATCTTGCAGACACTTGACATTTCATTCAGGACCTGAGAGAATTGAATTGAATTTGAGATGATAGAAAAGTGGTTTGATTGGTTGTTCTTGGTTTTAGTTTTGACAAAACAGGCATTCATGGTGTAAATCCCCCATTTCTCAATGCGCTATCCTGTTGAACCACAAGGAGAGTCTTTCTTCTGGGATCTCTTTTGCATTGCAGTTCATGAGGCAGAAAAGGGCCACCAGGACAAGAGGTGCATCCTTGCAGAGTTCTGCTCTGTTCAAGCTGCTCTTGGCATCAGCAGCTCACAGTGACTTTTCCTGCACAGGCAATTCATTCTAGAGACTGATGTAATTCTGTGATTCCTGTGGATCTAGTATTGTTTGTGATCCTTTGCGTTCAAGCACCCTTTTAGCTTTGAAGGCATTGGCATTTTAAATATTCAGATATTTCAGAGATGTCAGATATTTCTGAGAAAAGGGATGCCCTCTTTTTCTCTGATAGTTCTGTCTGCACCTTTGGAAATGCCTTTCTAGCAATTACTTCCCTAGGTATTGAGGGGAAAGATGCTGGGTTTTCTTATGCTTGTTTTTCGTTTCCTCCAGGTATGCTTACTTACAGAGGTATGTAGCAGAACCACTGCCTTGCAGAGGAGACGAATGGCAGCCGTTGATTTTGTACAGAAATTCGTTATTGGCAAATGAAGATGAGGAGGGCTCTGTGCTTGGCAGTTCAGGAGAGTGGTCCCCTGTGAACACAACTAAGACATCTTCTTTTAAAAGGAAATTGTCTAATGGTATGAAAGCTTCCCTGTTCTGGACCAGCTGTATTTGCTCTGTCCCAGCTAAAATGTACTTCATGCTTCGCTTTAGCAGTGCTGCAGTGTGCTGGATGTTGCGGACTTTACAGTTTGAACTGTGGTTTTTGCCTTCAGCTTTGTTGCTGTTAAAGGTCTCATCATCACTGAATAGCGGTAAGGTTGGTCTGGAGACTTTGAGTGAGCTGAATTCAGATAATCATAGAATCACAGAATGACTTGGATTAGAAGGGACCTTAAAGACCGTCTAGGTTTCAAAGCCCTACCACTAGACCAAAACCCCATCCAACCTGGCCTTGAACACTTCCTGGGATTGGTGTTGTGGTTTAAGGCCCTCAAACAGCTCTCTCACTCACTCCCCCCTTTTTCTTCCCCAGTCCCAGGAGGATAGGGAGAAGAATCAGAAGAACGCAACTCCCACAGGTTGAGATAAGAACAGTTTAGTAACTAAGGTATAACATAAATCACTACTGCTACCACC